>VMDO01030169.1:0-21647 GCA_007922755.1 Pedetes capensis | reverse complement strand
TGAGTCTCAATCCAGGCTATGTCCATGCAAAATTTCCTACAGACTATCTCAGGGAAAGAGACACTGTGCTATTCTCTATTTCTATAAGACTGACTTTTCATTTAATATATATATATATATATATATATATATATTTTATATTTTAAAATAGAATATTTTGTCTTCCTAATATATATATATAATATATATATATATATATTATATTATATATATATATAATATAATATATATATATATATAATATATATATAATATATATATAATATATATATATAATATATATATATAATATATAATATATATAATATATATATATAATATATAATATATAATATAATATATATATATATATATATATAATATATATATATATATATATATATATATATATATATTAGGAAGACAAAATATTCTATTTTAAAACATTATTGGAACATTAGAAGACAAATGCTCATACCCAGGAAGATTAAAAATATAGACGCTGTAAAGCTTCTCAGATGTGATAAGCAGTTGCAGAGAAATACACACTATAAATTTTCCTCCTTCTTTCTCTAATCAACAATACTTGGCATAATGAAAAATATAAACAAGCCCTACTAATTATTAAAGTCATCTTCTTTGAGTTCAATTTAATCATATAAGCATTCTGTCCAAGATGCTATTGACACATGAAGCTTCCAGCTGAATTTCAGTTATGTTAAACGATCTTCCTTGTCTTTCTGTAAATAGGAATGTGTTGCTGTTCTTTGAGTTCATAACCACCACAGGTACACATTCCAGACCAGCCCAAAGGTCTGCAAGAATTAAGGTCTGAGGTAACTTTGTAACTCATTACACATCCTTTTTTTGGTTTGTTTTCTTTCTCTACTAAGCACTGACTTCAATGGTGTAGTTATCCTTGCAGAACCCTGGGAGTGGGTCTGCTGCTGCCCTGGGAAGTAGCCAGGGTAGTCACCAGTGACCACAGACTGAAACCGTCCAAAAGCTGCCACCAATTGGAAGAGAGTGGCTCCTCCCCTAGGGCCCAGACCAGCCCCAACAGCAGCATGTGATTCAGATTCCTATACTTTACCCGACAGGAGGGTGGCCATGGTCTGCCCCACTTGGGGTAATGCAGACGCTGTTCTCACTGCCCCAACTGGCTACAACCAGGCTGGGGTAAGGAGTTAAGGGTCAAAAAAAGCTGTGGTTGCCTATCAGTAGCAGAAGCTAAAGATCTCACTGGCACATTCTCCCACTAGAATTGTCAAGATCGACCTTTTAAAATTCTTCACTTACATGTGAGATTATGTGGTATATATCTTTCTGTACCTGCTCTAATTCACTCAGCATAATCTCTGCCAGGTTTATCTATGTTGTTGCAAATAACATAATGCCGCAAATCTTAAAGGCTGAATAGTGCTCCATTGTGTATGTCCCATATTTTATTTATCCATTTGTTTACTGATGGACACTTAGTTTGATTACTTATCTCAATTACTGTGCATAGTGCTACAATAAACATGGGAAGGCAGATGTATCTTCCATATGCTGATTTCATTTCCTTGGAGTATATAGCTAGTGATAGGTTGCTGAGTTATATGGTAGTTATATTTTTAATTATTTTTAGAAATCCTCAGTACTTTTAAATTTCACAGGTTGTGGTATTTGTTAGAATAGCACAAGTGGATTACAGTAGCAACCAAACAGAGCATAAGGACAATAATTTCCCAAGGTAATTGCCATAGAGTTCAAATGTAATAGTGAGGTGGCCAGTTATGAGACATTTATTTGACATGTATTTATTAAATTCCACTGGACTTTTAAGACCTTAGAGATATAAGACCCTACAAATGGAAGTTTATCACCTACAAGGAGGAAGCAAACGAGACACTGCCCTGAGGGATTTAGTGTTTTGGAATGGAGCAAAGTATATAAATATCATCTACTTTATGAAACACATCATTAAGTGAAATCAGCATGTAATGTTCACATTTGCGTCTCTGGCTTCTAACACAATGGTTTGCACAATAAGATAATATGACTCACCCAAGAAGAATTCATTGAGTATCTATTACATGTCTCATTAAAATACTGGACACAAAAAGATAAATAAAACATTATCCTTGATTAACTCACTGTCAGATGGAGGAGTGAGATAGTAAACATTTGTTGAGTTAAATTTAAAAATTTATGCTTATTGCCCAGCAGGAGATCTCAATCTGAAGAATTTTAAAATGGATAACATTGCAAGAGTAATGAGAGATTGCAGGAAATGGTATAAGTGGTGTATAAGCACACATTATCCATTGATCATCATGTGGTATGGCTCCAAGTAACGTAACCATGACTAAAAGATTTAAAAGCTATGAGTTTCTTTTTATCATATAAAAAGAAGTTTAGAGGCTGACATTCCTGGTGGAAGTTCATTGGCTCAATGAGGTTGGAGCCTCCAGTGGCATATCCGGAATTTGCTTGGTCTTCCCTCATGACTGCAATGTGATTTTAGCATCTCTGAAAAATCTTATCTTCACACTGCATTCAAAGCAGAAATCAGGGGCTGTTTAACAAATACAATCACCTTCTTTTCCAGGGGTGCCCCTTTCCATCAGATGGCTATAACATCGCATTGGTCAGAACGTGGCAACATGCCTACCTTTAGACCAACAATACATGCTGTCTGCCTCTTATGAAAAATATCAAGTTAAGAATTTTAGGAAAGAAGACAGGAAGGAGAGGTTTTAGATATGTGGAACAAGTAGCACTTGCCACAGATCCTTAGTAAAAAGAAAACAAATATGTACAGAAATAAATGAGGTTGCACATGTCTGAAAAATGTCAACTTGAAAATTGTAGGTATAAATGACAGTAATAGGAGAATTGTGTAGTAAGTTTTCCACCACAGAAGGCATCTGCAGTGTGCTAGGGTCAATGTTTAAGGGGAATTTCCAACTTTATCTCTACAAAACAAACAAAAAAGAAGAGAATAAGACAGGAAATCAATAGAGCAGATGGTGCACTTAAAGTCAACTGGTATTTATTGAGCATCTAATACTTGTAAAGCTTTTTGCTAGACATTACGGACCATTCAGAAATTTGTCTTCCTCTAGGATTTTTGCTCCTCTACCACTCTGAATTTCCTAAAACTCACTCAGTATAGGCAGGAAAATACATTGTCTGGGTTTTGAGACTTAATATTATTTGAAGGTGGCTAAATATTTCCTCATGTTAAAAACAATGAAGAGGTAGGTTTTTGAATTTTCATAGCTTAGTCAAAGCTCCCCAGCCAGATGCCTACCACATGTGTGTAATACATGCTGAATACATAGATATATTGGTTGCCCTGTCCCTTAGGGCAAACCATGCAGGGCCAAAGACTAGTTACGGCAAGAAGCCCCTCACATTTACTTCCATGTATCCTATAGTATTACTTACAATTCTCTCTGATGGGAAAGGAATTGGACAGCCAGGCCATTTATGAAAGTATGATATTTGTCCCTGGAAAACTTCTAAATAGGTTATTAACTTCATAATTTTCCTGCAATTAGAAAATAGAAGGATGATTATTAAGGATTAGCAAGCCTTCAATAGGAAATACATTCTTAAATAAATGTTTTCCTTTTGTTTTAGCATTGAATTAAGAGAATACCAAAGATAGATTCTCTAACATAAATCAAGATGAGTCAATGCTTTTAAAACCCTAATGTAATCCATTACTGTAAACTAAGTAGCCCATTACTGTAAACTAAACAAACCAACAGAAAATTTCAACTCAGTCATTTCAGTTAGCACCTTTTGAGCACCTGAAATGGCATGGTCACTATACCATGATCCGGGAATACAAGCCATGTTCCCTTTCATTCTGGGAAGATTTCTTCTATAGGAGAGAAAGATGATACACTATCTCTTTCACTGAACATCTTTATGGAAGAAGTGGCATCTGAGTGGATTCATAAGGTAGGCATGGAATCTCCATATATGGAGCTGGTTCTACTGCTTTTATCAATCATAGTGATTATATCTCCTAAGGAAGCGTTTACCAGAGTCTTTTGCTTATTGGAGCTTATAATACTAAGAGCTAAGTGACAAAGTCTGGCCAAATTGGAAGATGAGAAGAAAAATCTGTTGTTTAGTTAGGATTTTGAATTTGCTTGCTTTCTTCATGTAACCATCCAGTATTTGTTTTAATGAAGTGGACCCCATGCTACTCAGGAAGTTGATATGGGCTCCACAGAGCTTGCAGACACCCCTGATGAACAAGACCTGGAATCACCGACCCCCCTGCTCCAAATGTAGCTTCTCTGTAGGCACGTAGGCGACTCATGAGGTGCCCTGACAAGAAAGGGTCTCCCAAATTGAAATGACAGAAATGAGATTTGCATCTCTCTTTGGCTTCTTGTGCAAGCTAATTTGACAAACAGATAGAATGATCCAAACCAGAATGACAGAACACAGTGGAAGTCACAGAGAAGGGAAGAGAAGCAAAGAGGAGACAGCATCTTGATTTACACTGGCTTTTCCCTTTTACTGAAAGCTCCACTGAATCCATATAATTAGCCTCATTTTCATAACAATGCTAAAGTAGGTTGGTACTTCTTATAAGAGAAAGGGCCTTCCTAATTTATAGGGGACTAGAAAAGTGCTGCAAAAGTAAGAGAGGTAGGATCTATGTACAAGAAAAAGAATATAGCTCAGTGTGAAGGGCAGTATTTCTGTTAGGCATGGGCTGCTCTCTCTTTCTCTCTCTGTCTCTCTGTCTCTCTGTCTCTCTGTCTCTCTCTCTTTCACACACACACACACACACACACACACACACTTCCACCAATACTTTTAAAGTTAGATTTAGTTCTGAATTTAATTAGCCAAGCATATCAAATATTTGGATGCAAAGGCAGAACAGAAGCCAATGATGAAATTATCTCAGAAAACTTCCCTGGGTTCCCAAAGCTTCCAAAAATACAGGCAGCTGCTAGTGACACTGACCAGCAGAGGTAAGATCTCCTGCTTCTGAATTGCATAGTACAACTATTAGGTTAGTTAGGTGCCATCGAGTCGGTATTCGACTCATAGCAACCCTTATAGGGTTTTCAATGGCTGTTTCAGGATTGCCTTGGGAGTGGATTGCCAGGCCCTTCTCCCATTTTTGTGGTGCTGGGAATTGAACTCGGGACCTCAGAGACTGCAGCGCAGTGCTCTACCAAGTGAGCCAAATCCCAGCCCCAGTACAACTATAGGCCTGTCCTTTTATCCCTATAGTGATATCCACATCATGCAGAAAATGTTGAGATTGGGAACAGTGGCTGTACTAGCCCTTATTAGCCAATCTACTTGTATCTAAGTTTCTTTATTTGTAAAATACAGAGCACATCACTATTACTTTAGTAAAAATTAAAAAAAAAATTTAATAATGATTTTTAAAGTGTAAGGAATACATGAAAATAGTTAAAAATAATTTTTGGACATAATTAATGTATTAAACTTATAATTACAGGTAAAACTATATATTTCTATGTAGGAAAATCTTTACTGATATTTAGCACTTTAGACTCATAAACAACAACAACAAAAACATCATAATAAGGCCATCTCCTTATCTGGAGGAACGGAGAGTCAACCTCTGGAGATACTAAACAGAGTCTCTGCTACTGTCTTTATGTCCTCATAAAATCTCATTCCCCTGTGAGATTGCCTGATATTCTCACAAAGCACAATTCAAATAGTACTGTCGGTCCCCACAGTACACCCAGTGGAAATGTAAATATAAACTTCTACTTTTTTATATTTGTCTCTTTAAGTTAAAATCTCTTCCAAACAAGCAATATAATCTTGAGGGCAAGATCATCTATCTTTAGACCATTCATCTTTATATATCCGCTGTGTGAGTCATAATCAACAATGCTTTAAGATTACTTGGGTAGTACTTTAAGAGTGAATGAATGAGCATAACAGAAAACAAGAAGACAAGAATAGAAAAAAGAAGGCTGTGGGGTCATATGGTTTTGTCCTTGGATTATTTAAGTTGAATCACAATTTCAAATATTTCCTATTTCGTGATTTGGGGCAAGTTACTTAATATGTTAGAAGGTAAATTTCCTTGTACGTAAAATTGGGATTATAGTAGAGTCAATTTTATAAGATTATTTTGTTGTTGTTGTTGGGTGCCTTGAGTTGGGTCACACTCATAGTGACACTATGTACAACAAAAGGAAACACTCTCTGACACCATACTATGCCCAGTGCTATTCAGTACTTCTCTGCTATTTATAAGGGTTTCAAAGGCTGATTGTTTTGGGATTTTTTTGGGAGTGCGCTGCCAGGTCCTTCTCCCATTTTTGCAGTGCTGGTGATTGAACCTATGGCCTCAGAGCATGCAGAGCAGCACTCTACAACTGAGCTAAACCCCAGCCCTTAGAGAATTATTTGTTGTTTTTAGGTGCTGTCAAGTAGGTTCTGACTCAGCGACCCTGTGAACAACAGAATGAAAAACTCCCCAACACTGTGCCAGGCACATGATCTTTTTTATGATCTTTCTTCTATGAGCAAGCCCATTGTTGCAGACACTGTGTCAATCCATCTAGTTGAGGGTCTTCCTTCTTTTTCATTGACTCGCCAATGTCCCAAACATAATGTCCTTCTCCAGAGACTGGTCCCTCTGGACAGCATGTCCAAAGTACTTAAGATGCAGTTCAGCCATCCTTGTTTCCAAACAGCACTCGGGTTGCATTTCTTCTATGACAGATCTATTAGTTCTTTTTGGCAGTCAATATTCGTCTCAGGGACCATAATTCAACAGCATCAATTCTTCTTCATTCTCCCCTATTCAATGTCTCCAATTTTCACAAGCATATAATGCAACTGAATATACCACGGCATGAGTCAGGCATACCTTCATTTTCAATGTGACATCTTTACTTTTCAACACTTATGGAGGTTTTTTCCAAACAGCTTCTCCAAATGTAATTCATCTCCTGATTTTTTGACTGCTGCTTCTGTGGGTATTGATTGTAGAATCAAGTAAAGCAAAGTCTTAGACAAGTTCAATCTTTTCTCCATTTTTCATAAAGTTGCTCACTGATCCAGTTGTAAGGACTTTTAAATGTGAAAATCCATTTAGTGTTGGGGGGACTTAGCTCAGTTGGTAGAGCACTGTGCTGCAGTCTCTGAGATCCCGAGTTCAATTCCCAGAACTGCAAAAATGGGAGAAGGGCCTGGCAATCCCCTCCCAAGGCAATCCCGAAGCAGTCAGCCATTGAAAACCCTATGAGGGTCGCTATGAGTTGGATACCGACTCGACAGCACCTAACAACAACAACAACAACAAGAATAAGGTTAATGCTTAAGAAACATCAGGCATTATTCTTTGTTCTTCTACTATTGTATTAATAAATACAGCAAAGAGAATATTAAGGACTATTAAGATATGTTAAAATATATGAAGCAATAAAGAAAAATTTAACCCCTATGAAAAACTACAAGTCCCTCAAAAGTACAAAATTTTGACATACTTGATCACATTCTGAAAAAAATATGCTTAGCATCTGGTATCGCAATGAACTATCCAAGCTTGTTGATCTTTATATCAGAATACATTTAAGAAAACAGAAACCATACTAAGTATTTCAAGTCACATAATTTAATAGAAATGATTTCTCGTGTATGTTGAAAGGCTGGAAACAAAAGGAACCAGTAGATTAACCAGAGCTAACTGAAGGAGGGGGCTGGGATTTAGCTCAGTTGGTAGAGCGCTGCGCTACAGTCTCTGAGGTCCCGAGTTCAATTCCCAGCACCACAAAAATAGGAGAAGGACCTGGCAATCCACTCCCAAGGCAATCCCAAAACAGTCAGCCATTGAAAACCCTATGAGGGTCGCCATGAGTCGGAGTCCCACTGGAGAGCACCTAAAATAACAACAATAACTGAAGTAAGTCACAAATGCCCCTAGGGAAAGGGAATGAATAAAAGTAGTTGGAATCATCAAAACTTGGAGGAAACAGCAACAACAACAGTAATTTTGGAAACAATGGCTGCTGTTGAGGTGGAGAGTCTTTCCAGGATGCTGAAATGACATTGAGCAGAAGAAATTAGAGGGAAAGAACTAGTCATTTCTGCCTTCTCTCTGCTTTCCAGTTTGCTGCTAGTGTTCTGATTGGCAGAAATTTATGGTAAGAAAACTGGCAAAGGCAAAGGAAGAACCCTGGCACCCCAGAGACTTGCCACTCAGAGACAGCAGCATAAGAACTGACCTAACTTTCCATTTATCCTATCATTTTTCCAGCTGAGAATAACAGCTTAAAACTTTATTTTGTTCTCCATTGCTAATTCTGATAGTAGCTTTTTCAATTAAAAAGGTACTTTCACACATTTTGCCATATTGTCACACATAAAAACCCTGCAAAAAAGAGATATTATTCCCAGCATATGAATTCCGAATACGTAAGTAAGAACAGTGTTTCTAAAACTTAATGTACAAACAAATCATTAGGAGATCTTTTGAATATTTGAATTCAGATTCAGTGGGTCTGAAGTTGAATCTTCTGTGAATTTGCATATCTTACATCTGCCACAAGCATTGTGGCCAATAGCCCAGAGACTATAATTTGGATGTAATATGTATTAAGGAAAGGATCCACAATCATTTTCTAATAATACAAGATTTGGTCCTAAGAGTAAATTACCATTCAATGCATTCATTTATATCGAACACAATGTTTCATTAAAATATTACTATACTATTATCATCTTAGACTCTTTTATATTTATTTTAGGTGTTATCAGGTATAAAAATATGATCAGAGTATTTCTCTTACATATTAGGGAATTATCATAGATTTATATATACAATTCTTGGGTTCCTCCATAGGTAAAACAAAATTTAATTTAATGTTTATTTTCAGCTAAAGATGAGATTTATGGATGCCACCATCCCTTCTCCTAATATTTCCCTGTGGTTTGATTTTCAGATTTGACCTAGCTTAGAGAGCAGAAAGTTGTGTCATTAAAATGCAGTTATGGTCTCAAAAGTGCCACTTTCCCATTTGTTCCAAACTGCAGTTTAGTGCTACAATTGCTGACTTTACCTACAAAAATACATTGTGCTCCTGCTAGCATTGCAAGTTTGGAAGAGCAATGGGCTGGTAACACCAAATTCCATTCTGCATTAGAATTGTCAGCACAGTTCTGAGGGCTGAATCTCTGCAACTTGACCAATGATATCTCATTGGACAACTTCACTGTGAAGCTGGGAGCTGTATAGCTTAGGAAGACTAATTTTTGGATTGCAAACTCAGCTCATTATGGGTAGATGGATGCTTCAGACTCGTTATAGAGAGAGTCAATGTCATCATTCTTATTTGAACTTTTTAAAGCCATAAAATGCATTTAAAAGCACATTTTAAAAAGTCATCAGTCACAATCTTTGTTTTTTACAATTTAGTGTAAATAATGTTGAATATCCTTTTCATGCACCATTAATTTAACTGTCATCACTATAAGAAAATTAGATAATGGGTTCACAGTCCATCTCATGGTTCAAAAATAATACAAAATTATATTAAAGGGTTGCATACTTTGCATAACTTAACATAATAGAGAGCTAACCATTGATTTTAATTTTTGCCCAGCAGATTTTATCAGTATTCAATCATTCTAACATTAATCAATTCAAGGGCTATCAAAACAGTGCCAGAACACTTTACTAAACTTTAATTTTCATGATTATTTTTATAATAAAACATACACATCAAAGTTATTTCTAGTTCTGTTATTTGGTGCCCATTGTGACACAATCTTATTATTTCAAAGAGGAAGCCATATCACTATCTCCTGATTTTAACCTCGAATCACTGTCTGATAGCATATATCAAGAAATCATTTCAATATTCCCCAATGCCTTTAATTAAGGTGCTCTCTGAAATATCATTAACTTGCATTTTACCTCTATATAGTATATCTTTCACTACCAAATGTGTTTTTCTTACTGTTTAATATTTTTAATTAGCCAATTCATTTTGACATAAATGTAGGTTCAAGGAAGATATAAGAAATAATACAGAGATCCCATATATGTCTACCAGGTTCTTCCATTGTTAACATCTTCCAACTCTAGCACAATTTCACAACCACTGATATTGACATTGAGTCAAGATATGGCAAAGCTCCATTGCCTCAAGGATCCTTAATGCTGCCTTTTGAAGTGACAACCATTTCCCTCTTCTTCCTCCTTGATGCTTATTCACCACTCATCTGCTCTCCATTTCCACAAATTTTTCATTTCAAGAATGTTACATACACTGAACCATGCAGTGCTTAACGTTTTTGGATTGGCTTTTACACTCAAAATAATTCTCTGGAGTCATACGAGCTGTAGCGTGTATCAATACTTTGCTCTTTATATTGCTGACAAGCAGTCCTGGTGTGTAATATCACACACAAATTACTTAAACTTTCACCTACTTGAAGGATTCCAAGTTGTTTCTAGTTTGGAGCTATAATGAGTAAAGCTACTATGAGCAGTTGTATGTAGATTTTTGTCTCAGAAATGCATGCCAACATGTGTAATTGATAAATTATATGATGGTTGCATCATTAGTATTTTAAGTACTGGTGAATTGTTTTAAAGGGTTTGCACCATTCTGCATCCTCATCAACAGAGTAGGAGCATCCACTCTACATTTGACTGGTCACTAATTTTATTTTAGCCATTTTAATGTGAAGGAAGGCTGGGATTTAGCTCAGTGGGTAGAGTGCTGTGCTGCAGTCTCTGAGGCCCCCAGTTCAATTCCCAGCACCGCAAAAATGGGAGACGGGCCTGGCAATCCACTCCCAAGGCAATCCCGAAGCATTCAGCCATTGAAAACCCTATGAGGGTCGCTATGAGTCAGATACAGACTCCACGGCACCTAACAACAATGTGAAGGAAGGCTGGGGTTTTGCTCAGTTGGTAGAGTTTTATTTAAAGCAAGAAGAGACTGGGAAAAGTGAAAGTGAGGAAAGGTTGAAAGTCAAGAGCGAGAATGAGAAGAACAAATCTTCTGGATGCAACCAAAGCCCTCCCTCTGCAGAAAGCCACCACACAGTGGCTATCTGGAACTCTATATATCATCTTGGATCATGTTGGCAATCCCTGATAGGGTGACGCTGGAACTTTACCTGACACCTATGATTGGGCCCTTCAAACCCTATTGCCCTTCCTTGTTTGGTTGGCTCTTCTTGGCCTTGGATTGGTCTTCAATTATCAGGCTTTTCCTTGCCAAATACCTTGTTGTTGTTATTGTTGTTGTTGTTGTTGTTGCTGTTGTTTTTGTTTTTAGGTGCCCTCAACTATGAGTCATGTCTCACTCATAGCAACCCTCATAGGGTTGTCAATGGCTGTTTTGGGATTGCCTCAAGAGTTCATTGCCAAGTCCTTCTCCCATTGCCAAATCCTTTAGGGGCCCTCATTCTATGTGTCCTCTACCTGGCAATGGTCAATGGCTAATAAAAGAAAAGTTTGTCCTCTTTAAATGAAAACTGGCTAGACTCATTATTCCACCTAGGGTTTGCCACCTGCATCAGCCCCTGGGTCCCAAGTGTATTTCCCTTCCAGCCAGCTTTTAATACAAAATTTCTCCTCTTAGGGCTAGCTTGCCTGCAGCTGTAGCACTGTAGCATCCAATCTCATCAGATCTCGGAAGCTAAGCAGAGTCCGGCCTGGTTAGTACTTAGATGGGAGACTGCCTGGGAACACCAGGCTTGGGAGAAGGACCCGGAAACCCACTCACAAAAACCAATCTGCCATTGCAAAACCTATGAACACCAGAGAAGCACTGGCAATAGTATTTTGCCTGTTGTATGTAGGGTCGCTATGAGTCAGACACCAACTTGATGGCACCTAACAGCAACAACATGGCTAGTTTCTATACTTAAGAATGTCATCAAGAATCCACATATCAGATTTTTCAACTTCCTTGATTTATGTTTTTATGTTTATCCATTTCCTTCCTTTTCTGCTTAATTTGCATTCATTTTCTCTTTTTTATAGATTAAGGATGTAGGGACATTGATCACTGATTACAGTCATCTTTACTTCCCTAAAGTAAGCATTTGGGCTGGGATTTAGCTCAATTGGTAGAGTGCCACTCTGCAATCTCTAAGGTCCCTGGTTCGATTACCAGCACTGCAAAAATGGGAGAAGGATGAGGCAATCCTGAAACAATCAACCATTGAAAATCCTATGAGGTCACTGTGAGTCAGACATGACTAGATGGCACCTAACAATAATAACAACAACAACAATGTAAGTATTTAGCTCTGCATATTATGAACATTTAATGCTCTGAGTATTCTAAGGCTGTACCCTCCTCCCATTTCAATATGTTGCGGTCTTGTTTTCATTCAGTTTAGTGTATTTTTAAAATTTCCTTTGAGATTTCTTATATGATATATGGAGTATTCAAAACTATACTATTTAGCTTTAAGTGTTGGGATATATTTCCGTTATTGATTTCAATTTTTTTTGTCATGATCGGACAATACTCTATGACTTCAATTTTTTTCACTTTGTCATTTGTTTATTGTTTTTCTTTTCTTTTTTCTTTTTTCCCTAGGAGATAGTCTTGGTATATATTCTGCAGATGCTTCAGAAGAATCTATATCCTCCTATTGTTGGGTGCATTTTCTATAAATGTTGATTAGATACACTGGGTTGCCAATTCTGTGTATCATTGTTGGTTTTTTTCTGTCTAATTTTGTTTCCATTATTAAGGGAGTAACCCTGAAGCCTCCAATCATAATTCTTGATTTGAATAGTTCTTTTTTTCACTTCTATATATTTTCACTTCATGTAGTGCAGCTCTGTTGTTTGATACATCCATATTTTTAATACTTTTATGGTAGATGAATTTCTTTATCATTATGTAATGTTCTTATCTGTCTCTGGCAATTATTTTTGCTTTAACCTCTATTTTATCTGATATTAATATGGTCACTACTATTTTCTTTTGATTAATGTTTGCACAACATAGTTTTCTACCTTTTAATTTATCTATGTTATTGGATTTGAAATTAGTGTCTTGTAGGGAACATAGTAAAATGTGAATTTTTAATGTAATTTTGAACTTTTTAATTACTGTATTTATACCATTTAAATATAATATCATTATTGATCTATTAAAGGTTAAGTCTACCATTTGATTGTTTTGTTTCTCTGTTTTTCTTTCTCTTGTTTTCCTGTGGGTTATCTAATCATGTATTTGAGCTCCACATTGGTTTTTGAGTGTATCTCTTCACCTGCCTTTACTTGTGGTAGTTCTCAGCATCTCATTTTACATACATAATATGTCACAGAATTTTGGAGTTGGTATTTTGACATTCAAGTAAAGTGTGGAGATATTATTTGCTTCTTTTATCCATATAGGTGGAGTTACGATATCAGTTTTCAAAGGCACCATCCGTTATTCCACAATATTTAGGTTCCCAAGTTTTAAACACAATCCTCAAAAATATATGAAAATGTCAGATTTGTTGACCACCTTGATGATTTACTAAATAATGTAGAGAATTTTCTCCAAAAATCAAGTTATTTGATGTTGTTAGGTGCCATCTAGTTGGATCTGACTCATAGCAACTCTATATACAACAGAGTGAAACACTACCCAACACTGTGTCATGCACAAAATCTTTTTTATGCTTAAGTCCACTGTTGTAGCCACTGTGTCAATCCATATAGTTGAAGGTCTTCCTCTTTTTTACAGACTCACCACTCTTCCAAACATGATGACCTTCTCCAGGGGTTGGTTCCTCCTGACAACATGTCCAAAATACGTCAGATGCGGTCTAGCCATCCTTGCTTCCAAGGAGCATTCTAGTTGCCCTTCTTCTAGGACAGATCTGTTGGTTCCTTGGGCAGTCTATGGTATATTTAATATTTGTCTCCAGCACTATAATTCAAAGTCATCAATTATTCTCTCTCCTTTAATCAACATCAAGATTTCACAACTATATGATGTGACTGAAAATATCATTGCATGAGTCAGGTGCACCATTAACTTAATGTACTTTTCAGCACTTTAAAAAAGTCTTTTGTAACAGCTTTTCCCAATGCAGTGAGTCTTTTGATTTCTTAACAGCTATTTTCATGGGTGCTAATTGTAGAACCAAGTAAAGCATAATATTGGACGACTTCCATCTTTTCTCCATTTATCATGAAGCTGCCTACTGACCTAATAGTAAGGAATTTTGTTTTGTTGATATTGAGGTGCAATCCATACTGAAGGCTGTGTTCTTTGATTTTCACCAGTAAATGTCTCAAATCCTCTCCACTTTCTGCAAGCATGGTTGTGTCATCTACATAACACAGGTTATTAATTACTCCTCTTCCAATCAAGATGACCCATTCTTCTTCATAAAGTCCAGCTTCTCAGATTATTTGCTCAGCACAGAGATTGAAGTACAGTGAAAGGATACACCCCTGACTTGTACCTTTCTTGACACTAATCAGGCCTTCTTTCCTTGTTTTGTTGTCTATGGCTGCCACCTGGTCCATGTATAGACCCCTCATGAGTACAATTAACTGCCCTGACATTCTCATTATTCACAATATAATCCATAATTTATTGTAAAATGCCTTTGGATAGTCAATACAACATATAAATCTTCTTGTATTCTCTGCTTTCAGCTAATATCCATCTGACATCAGCAGTGATGTCCCTTATTCCATACCCTCTTCTAAATCTGGTTTGATTTTCTGGCAGTTCCTTGTCTATATACTGGTGCAGTCACTTCTAAATGATCTTTAGCAAAATATTACTTGCATCTGATATTAATGATATTGTTTAATAATTTCTGCATTCAATTGGATCCCCTTTCTTGGGAATAAGCACAAATATGGGTCTCTTCCAGTCATTTGGGCAGGTAGCTATTTTCCAATTCTCTTGACATAAACAATTTAGCACTTCCCATGCTGCCTTTATTTGTCACTTGCCTATACCTATATGTTGAAATGTGTTCCCTATTTTTCTTTTAGTAGTTTCCAGTTTTCTATTGATATCTTTGACCCATTTTGAATTGATTTCTTTCACCGTGAGAGATATGGGTCTACTTTTATTGTTCTACATGTAGATATCCATTTTTCCCAGCACCATTTGTTAAAGAGGCTGTCTTTTCTCTAATGTATATTTTTGGCACCTTTGTCAAAAATCAGGTGGCTGTAACTGTGTGGGTATATTTCTGAGTCTTCTATTACACTGTTCTTTATGCTTGTTTTTATTACTATGGCCTGGAAATATCATTCAATGTCAGTTATTTCTTATGTCTCCTGCATTGCTCACTCTGCTTAAGATTTCTTTGGCTATTTGGGATCTTTTGTGCTTCCATGTAAATTATAGGAGTATTTTTTCTATTTATGTCAAGAATATCATTGGAATTTTGATGGTGATTGCATTGAATCTGTGGTTCACTTTAAACAGTATAGCCATTTTCACAATACTAATTCTTTTGTTCTATGAACAAGGGAGTTCTTTCCCATCTTCTATTCTTCTTCAATGTCCTTCTTTAGGGCTTTGAAGTTTTAATTGTAGAAGTCTTTCAGTTCCTTAGATTTATCTCTAGATATTTTATTTTTTGAGCTACTGTGAATGAGATTTTTGTTTGGATTTACTTATCACCATGTTCATTATTAGTATGTAGAAATGGTATTGATTTTTTTTTCTGCATGTGGTACTGGGGTACTGAACCCAGGGTCTCATGTGTGATTTTGTAAGTGCTGTATTACTGAGTGGCACTTCCCACTCACTTTTTATTTTTTTATTTTGAGACAAGAGATCTTTAAGTTATAGTCTGGAAGGTGCAATCCTCTTTCCTTAGCCTCCAAAGTTGCTAGGAGTACAGGCATGTGCCAAAGGGTGTCCCCTGAGTTCCCCAGAATGCAGAGAAGCAGAGCAATGAGATCTGCACTGGGGGAGTGGGGATGGCCCCATGGGAACCCAGCACTCTGCCTGCTGGTTTCCATGCTTTCAGATCCTGTCTAGCAGTAAACCATCCTGTGGGAAGGTATGAGGCTTCAGAAATCAATCAATCCACTAGCGCTGGACTTGGAGCTCTCAGTCCTTCCTAACAGCAAAGCACATGCAGCAGAAAGGTAGCTCTAGAGGTCAAGCAATCTGCTGGCCACAGGCTGAAGGCTACCCATTTTCATAGTAGTCCTCAGGTGATGGAGCTCTCTCCTCACCACAGAAGGCAAGGACACTCACCACGAAGCCCTTCAAGCCCCAGAAACCTGGTGCTTAAACTTCCCCATTATTATGTGTCCAATCTCCCTCCCCATGTCTGCTTCTTGTGGCTTCTCTCATCCAGATACTGTGGCAGGGCATTCTCAGGGTCCCTGACTTATGCTTGTGCCTTGCTTTTAGGTTCCTAAAATAGCTCAGTCTAAAAAAAAAGTGTTTTTCTGTGATGGTGCCTGGCTTTAGAACTCTAAGATATGGGAAATGGCTATTGCATGAAAGCCAAAGGGAATGCAGACAGACTGAAGGATTGATCAAGGTAAACTTTGTGAACCCAGGGTTTAATGAGGGTTGTATACAGGTATGTGAATTACTTTCAGAGACCCTAATGTACAGCTACACAAAAATTCCTTCTCCCAAGAAGTTTCATCAAGGTATCTCAAAGCTGTAACACCATTAACTCCTACTAAAGTGTGCTTCCTTACAAAAGTGATCCCGTCTCCCTCCCAAAAGGGGTTCCTTACCGGAGTGATCCTCTCTCCCTGGCAGTTTCATGGGCATCAGTAACATCAAAGAGCTTCTCTCCTCTTCTGCTCCCTTTTATTCTCTAGCCTGATGTTTATGTCTTGTATATGTACTTATCAATGGAGAGTCTTGTGACCTTCTTTCCCCTTCCTGTAAGAAGGAATGGTGATAGATTACAAATAGGCTTAACCAACTTACATATTTCTACCTGTTCTGTTGCCATGGTTACAAGGCCAAGACCCTCTCCTTTGGAGGCATGCCAACTGGGTTTTGTTTCACTTCTTTCCTTCCCTTTCCATTTTTTTCTTTCCTTTCTTTTCTTTTTTCTTATTTCTTGTTTCTTTCCTTCTTTGTTTATTTTTCTTTCTTTCATTTCTTTGTTTTCTTTTCTCTCTTTCTTTTTCTTTCTTCATTTCTTTTCTTTTTTTCCTTCCTTCCTTTCTTCCTTCCTTCCTTCCTTTTCTTAATCAATGTAGCAATCCTTAAATTCAGCCTACGTCCAGTTTGGAGGAACCATAAAGACAAAAGTTACAAAATGGATTTCTCCTCCAATGCTGTCTTGCCATACAGGAGGAATCGCTCTCACACCAATTTCCTCTAACTGCAGTTAAGGCTAGTAAGAAATGTTGGCTTGTCTTGTGGCTAGGACTGCCAGATTGTTTTCACTAAGGAAACCTGCCTTACACTGTGGTTGTGGCTTCAGCTTCTCTTCACCCCCAGGGAGTTGGGGCTGGAGGTGCAGGCTGTTTCTCTGCATACTCTTCTCTTTCTCCATGATTTCCAGCTATCCCAGCACCTCTTTTGTAATTCGTGATGCTCTTCTTCTTTTTTGTTCTTCAGAATAAAATCTATCCTTTATTATCCTGACTTTTCTCATTTACAAAGTCGAATGGAGGCAGCTTCTAAACTGATATCTTGCCCTAAAACTGCCTTATTCTTTCCTATATTCTGTGACTGGAACAATAGTTTGAATACATATGCCAATTTTTATTGAAATAATAAGAAGATAAATGTATGGTATGGTCTTTCAATATCATTTAATGTCTGAAGCCTCATCCTATTCAGACAAGTTTCTATAGAATTCCTAACGTGAATTAATGCTATACAAAATAGTCTCACTCTCTCTTGTCTCTTTTACATAGATCACATTATTATCATTGTATTTGTCTCCCCACCAAATAGTAAAGGCCAACTGTTTGACTCTCTTGAGTATCTGGAGGAGACCAGTGGTCATAGAGTATAAATTGTATGAAATTAGTGACCTGTTGGTTTTTACTCATAGTTTGGAAATATTTTCAAAACTCACAGTCCTCAAGAACATAGTATATATATACACAGACAAATATATATGGTAAATTATTATATGTCACTATTAGTTATAGTCACCATACTGTAAAATAAATCTCCCAAATTGATTTTTATGTAAGTATAATTATCCTTTGATGATATATTTTCCTCTTGAACAATGCTAAAAATATGGATACTATGACTTCTCACCACAAAAATGCCATGTGAGGTGACCCATCTGTCAATTAGCTAGATTTAATAATCTCACAATATATATACACTTTAAAATATCATGTACATTATATTATAAAAATATAAAATGTTATTGGTCATTAAAAAAGATAAAGTAATATAAATTGTTGAATAAATTAATAAATTTTATAAATAGACAAAAACATAATTGGACATCAACATCTTTTGAATGATTGCATGTATCTGTTACATATATCAAGTGAAAAACATCTATACAATTTGCCTTCTCAGAAATGTCAAGTTTGTGTCCTTGGATCTCAGCATTTATGAATGATCCATTTGTCTAATTATATTAACATAATTTTTACAGCATAAATTCTTTTAATGAATCATTTCAGAGAATAAATGATGAATTTGTCTTGAGTTATCTACATAGGTTCTTTTCACAAAATCCCTTAAGGAAGTTTAATGTGCATTCATAATAGTTTATGAGACAAAAAGAAATAGAAAAAGAGATGGCTTTATCATGTGATAACTGTCAGTGAAATGTACCCAAAGGGCTCTGTTAGAGGCCAATCTAGATCTATGGTTTTACTTACTAGTCACATAAATGGCCAAACCTATCATAATGCCTTTAATAACTCAATAACACTTCATAAATGTTTTCTATGTACTTTATCTCCAAGTGAGAAATAAATATCTAAAGCTCCAAAAACTACATTAGCAAAAATCTCCTAGAAGAGCTAGTTTAAGCATTGTGATATTGCCATGTGAACACAAATCTGGTTAACTTATAGTAACATTATTTTAACCTCTCTTTTGCATGTCAATTTACTAATTGTGACTGAGAATGAGACAGAAGCAAATAGTTGTAAGGCAAAAATATTTCTTCTTTACACACAGCTCCAGAGAGAATAAGTGAATGACAAAATGTTACAGAAGGAGAAGAAAAAAAAAGTCCTCTAAAATCACATCACAAAAATGGAGACAGATTCTGTTCCCCTAACATAATCCGCTGACAGTCATTCTATTATATGAAATTGAGGTGAGGTCTTGGTACTTGACATTTGCTCTAGGAGTATATTTTAAAAGCTTATCTTAAACTCATAGGATGAGTGAAATATAGATGTTTTGAAATTGTCATAATCCTTATAACGTACATCTCCTAAGGATTTCCATGAAGTTGGAACATATAAATCATCTGTGATAAAGATGGCATTCCTCAAGAATCATCTATACAGATTTAACATTCTATAATAAATTTTCAAAACTATCCAAATTTTAACAATCAGAAACTATGGATTCAACTTGTATTATATGATTAAATACAATCAAACAGTAACAACATTTTCTTAGCTAAAAATATTATGTTGTTTATCTTTTTTTTCCAGTGGATCTTAACTATATCTACTTATAAGCATTTACTAGTGACTAACAGGCCCTAAGATTATAAAAAATATCACTTATACAATTCATATTAAAACATTGCCTTATCTATTTAAAACTCCTCCTTCAAATATAGTTTTCCCTTTCTGCAAATAGTACATTGAACATATAAGTAGGTTAAAACATATTCATTGTGTATTTACCATTTAGATTCTGGCTTAGATCAAGTCAGAAACACTTAGGCATATACATTATTCTCAGGCCTATCCTAAAGATGTGGCAGTATACTGTTTCTCCAGGTCAAGAGCTCTGTTTCGCTTTTTTAACAGAATCTCTAGGATTTGACTTGCTATGAAGCAAAGAGTTGGTGCTCAATAAAAGTGACCTGTTTAGTTCAACTGAATCACATATACAGCTCTCTGAACTTGGCGCAGACACATGTCGACATTTGTAGAATTAAAGAAATTTGTGTGATACAACGAAATATCTCTTCATTTGTTCCATAGAGAATGCCTTCTTTCTACCTCCTTTTACTTTTTGGTGTTTGCAGAAAGAGATTTGAAACAGTTATTGATGAAGACCAAAATATACAGCCTTCATTATGGATTGTACCTCAATATCAAGAAAACCAAAGTCCTTGCAACTGGTTCAGTAAGTAACTTCATGGTAAAAGGAGTAAAGATTGAGGCTGTTCAAGATTTTGTTTTCTACAATCAATATGCAACAGAAACAGTCATCAAGAAGTCAAAAGACATTTCTTCTGGAAAAGCTGTTGCAAAAGACCTCTTTGATATTTTGAAAACTAAAAATGTCTCATTGAAGATGAAGATGAACATGATTCTTACCATGGTCTTTTGAGTTGCATCATATACTTATGAAAGCTGGACAGTGAATAAAGGAGATAGGAGAAGAATAATGTTTTTGAGTTATGGTGCTGGAAAAGGATACTGAATATTCCATGAATTGCGAAAGAACTAACAGATCTGTCCTAGAAGTGCAACTGGAGTGTCCCTTGGAAGCAAAGATGGCTATACTTCATGTTATACATTTTGGACATGTTGTCAAGAGGGATTAATCCATGGGGAAGGACACCAAGTTTTGAGTAGTGATGAGTCCACAAAAAAGAGGAAGACCCTCAACTATATGGATTGACACAGTGACTGCAACAATGGACTTAAGCATAAAAAAGATGGCGTACATGGCATGGTGTTGGGTAATGTTTCACTCTATTGTACGTAGGGTTGCTATGAGTCAGATCTGACTACATGGCACCTAATAACAACAAATCACATGCTTTTTGGAGAATATTCTCTATGTTTTTAGTAAATCATCACAGTGGACAACAAATCTGACATTTTCATATATTTTTGAGGATTGTGTTTAAAACTTGGAAAACTAAGTGTCTGTAGAATAAAGGATGGTGCATTTGAAAACTGGTATCTTAACTCCACCTATAAGTATAAACTGAGTAAGTAACATTTCACTGATTTGTTCAGGTACTCCACCGTTTAAACATTACCTTAGGATTGTTGTAGTAATTTAAAGATAAGTAATGAACATTAATTAGAAAAAAAATGCTTAGTCTTAGAGACAATGTAGGTTTTTCTAGTTACTATTCACTTTTCTGGGCTGAACCATAAATTCCCTCTTACTATATGACAAGTCTTGTTTTCTAAGATTCTCCTAATCTTTTAATTGCCTAGGGGCCTTTGTCTCTATCTCACATTAGTTTTGACGTTGTGTCGGGGTTTTAGCTCTAGCCCAGCTAAAGTTAGGGCCAAACCCTCAACATAAAACGTGGCCGGTGTCGGGAAAGAAGGACCTCAGGAGACCTTCAGATGGTTGGAGAAGAACAGGGAAGGTTTATTGGGGTGCTCCCCTTATGGAGAGCAAGGAGCAAGCAGCCCCTATAGAGCAAAGCTCTATCCCTTTAAGTGCTGGCTCTATGCCTGCAGCATGGAATGCTGCAGGCTAAGTGCTGGTACAGCTCAGCCTTAAAGGCACAGCCACAGCCGCTGGAGTTCAGTTGAGGTCCGATGGTCTTGACTCTCGTGGCTCGCCTTCTTTACCCCGCTCCTT
>VMDO01030168.1:0-21659 GCA_007922755.1 Pedetes capensis | reverse complement strand
GAGGTTGCACTATTTTTTGCAGTTATGTAGGAGTCATGGCGATAAGTCCTTCCTAGTATTCTATTGGGTGAAACTTTTCTATACCATTAGAAATTGTAACAATTAATATATATATAGGGTGCTAGCCAGCAAGTAAATTCAGTATCTGGCTTATAGATAAATTAAAGACAAAATAAAAATATTCAGACAACAGTCATTTCATGTGGACATCATTTTAAAGGACATGTCAAAATATTGTCTAATTTGACAAAAAGTACTATGCATGGAAATGTGAGTTTGATATTACTATTATCATCATTGTTGGAAATGTATCAGCAACTGAAATTTCTTGGAATTGTGATATGGCTATCATTTTTTAATGCAGTAGCTATTTTGAAATATAATTCACATTATAAAATTTACCAACTCAATGATTTTTAGTACATTCAGAGAGCTTTGTAACCATTACCACTATCAATTCTAGATTATTTTTATAACCCCCAAAAGAAACTCTGTACCTATTAGTGGTGATTTTCCACTTCCTTCCAAGTTCTTCAACCCTAGGCAACATTAATCTACTTTCTGTCACTATGAATGCCTATTCTCGACATTTCACATGCATGGGATCATAGCTGATGTGGTCTTTGAGAATGGTTTCAGTCACTAAGTTTGTTTTCAGGGTTCATCCATGTGGTAACATAAATCAGCACTTCATTCCTTTTTATGTAGTTGTTGTTAGGTGCCATTGAGTCATGTCCAACTCATAGCGACCCTCACAGGGTTTTCAATGGCTGATTGTTTTGGGATTGCCACGTCCTTCTCCCATTTTTGCAGTACTGGGACTGGAACCCAGAACCTCATAGACTGCAGAGTGGTGCTCTACCCACTGAGCTAAATCCCAGCCCATTCCTGTTTATAGTTAAGCAATATTTCATTGTATGTCTTCACTACACTTTATCTGTTCACTAACTGATAGGCATTTGTCTTGTTTCTACTTTTCAGCTATTATAAATAATGTTGTTATATACATTCATATACACATTTTTGTATGGAAATATATTTTCATTTCTCTTGGCTATATACCTAGGAAGAAAAAGGCTTTATCATCTGATGACTCCATGTTTAACTTTTTGAGGACCTGCCTGATGTTTTTTAATGTGACCAAATCATTTTACATTCCTCCAAACAGTATACGTGGGGTTCAATTCCTCCACATCACCCTCAACACCTGTTATTATCTTTTTTATTATAGCCATCCAACAACAAAAACAAAATGAGTGTGAAGTGGTATCCACTGTGCTTTTGATTTGCAGCTCTCTGATGGCTAATGATATTGAGCACCTTTTCATATGCTCTTGGCCATTTCTATATCTTCTTGGGAGAAATATCTCTTGAGATCCTTTGCCCATTTTTTTTTCAGTACTGGGGGTTGAACCCAGGGCCTCACACTTGCATACACACACTTTGCAAGTGCTGTACCACTGAGCTGCACCCCCAGCCCACTTTTTTACTTTTTGAGACAGGGTCTCTCTAAATTATGCAGACTGTCTCTGGTCTCGAACTTGGTATCCTCCTGCCTCTGCCTCCTGAGGCGCTGCGATTATAGGTGTGCCCCACCAAACCCTCCCTGCGCAAGGGATTTTGCTTTTTTATTGAGTTGTGAGAGTTCTTTGTATGTTCTGTGTACAAATCCCATACACACACACACATATGACTTGCTCACATTTTCTTCCATCCTATACAGTCCCTTTTCACTTCTTAGTGCTTATTTCTGTATATCTTGTAGCCTCCTCATTCTTCAGGACAGTATGTCTTCCAGACTCTTCAGTTGGGTCAGTTTAGGCTCCTCTTCATGTAGCTTCCCTTTCTTATGGCACTGGTCACAGTGTATTGGTAATAACAGTTTCGGGGTTTGTCTGCTGGGCTGGGATTTAGCTCAGTTGGTAGAGCGCTGCGCTGCAGTCTCTGAGGTCCCGAGTTCAATTCCCAGCACCACAAAAATGGGAGAAGGGCCTGGCAATCCACTCCCAAGGCAATCCCGAAACAGTCAGCCATTGAAAAACCCTATGAGGGTCGCTATGAGTCGGGTACCAACTTGACAGCACCTAACAACAACAACAACAACCAAAAGGAGCTGGGTTAAAACAAAAAATCCAGATCAATACTGATCTAAAAAAGCCAATAGGAAGGGCCTTCACAGACTGAGAGAATCTGGGGTAAGAAGGGAACCTCATATCCTCGGTATGGAAATAAAGTTCAAAAGTTTTCTAGAAATTTTAATTGTTTAAACCCAGTCCTTTTCAAAACTCCCTTTTTGTTAATTTTAAATCTTGATAGAAGCAAAAAGAAAATAATCTAAACACAACCCAGTCCATATAATTTTTGTGTATCTTTGATGAGATTTAAGATTTATACTTAGCCACTTTTACTTCCCTTTTGGATCTAAGACACATATACACCACACATGTGCATGCACACACACGCACACAGTGGGAGGTGGGGAGAATTAGTTGATAGCCCAAGATGTTTGTTTTATTTTTCTTAGCACATCTTGCTGTGCTAAAATTACTTCATCTCAAAAGACTCACTGGAATTTGTGAATGAGAATTATCCTCACCCTTAATATTTTTTTCCTTTATGAAACAAAAATAACTCTGTATTTTTGGGATAAAAAGTTTGGCAGACATGCTGATTATAATACTGTATTGGAAAACATTTACTTTGATTGACTAAAAAATAGATACTGTTTGTGGTAGTTAAAAGCCTATGATAATGGTTCACTCTGGTGTTTGCCACACTTACATGAAGTTAATAAGAAGATCCCAATCCAGAGAGGACGTGGGAAATGCTTCTCTGTCCCTGCCCAGGCCCTTCTGAAACAGCATTGTCTGGAGCATAACGCTACCAAAGGCAGAGCTCTTTTGTCCTCTTGGCAGGATATAGGTCAGGCAGAGTACAGCTGCTCAAAAATGTTGGATAAATGGAAGGAGGGTGGAAAGTGTTTAATCACACTAATAGAACAGGGTTAGAGGTCCCCAAGGAGTACCACTTACTAGCTGAGGTTCTTCGTCAAAGTATTTAATCTCTTTAAACTTCACTTAAGTTTTTGTAAAATTGAGAGGAATATTGGTATCTACAGGGAGAATAATAAACATTACACAGTTAGTTATTAAATTGAGCAAATTTTCTGACCAATTTCTCCACTCAGCACTTGACCACCCTATTGTTAAAGAGCTTAATTAAACACAGTCAAATTCATGCCCATCTGTCATTAGCTCCATCCTACTCAGTTACAGGGAAATGATAGGAAGAACTTGAAGAAGTGTTATTTGGACATTGATTTCTATTAAATCCATTGAATCAGATTCAACACCTTCTTTTAGGGACTATTCATGGACACTGGGAAAGATGGAATATAATTTTCTAGTATGAATATTCTTGTTTTGGGAGTTTAATCCTGGATCATAAAACAAAAACAAGTTGGTAGTTATTAGTTACTGTATCTCATTTTCCAAAACACATGATTCTTTGTAATAGTCATTTACAGATATTTTTGTGTGCCACATTTTTTCTTTGTACTTTTGCTAAATCAGTAAATGATTTACTTTCATGTTCCTAATGTATTAAATTTTTCAAAGGATTCTTTCAGGATTGTGTGTGTTGATAAGGGTGTTACTTTGAACAATGTGTACAAAGTAAAGGCCATGTGAATAGGCCTTGGTGTTGTGAACAGACTGATAAAGTGGAATCTGAGAGTTGCCCTGTTATGAATGGATTATTTGGATATAGAAAGAAGTTATTTTTAGGTACGGCATTCCTATAAACCCAGAAGCTATGTGTTTTACAAATGAGAAATTTATGCACTAAATAAAAATCACCAGATGTCAGTCTGTTTATGTGCCAACTAGCAAATGTGTAGTGGCTCAGAAGTCTGGAAGAAATGATGCCCATTTCTTTGCTATTCAGACTGAAAAAGGATAGTTTAAATAAAATACTGTGGAAAAATTGCATTTTACCTGCTACCAAAGATGTCCTATAGCTGGGTACTGTGGCACATACTTGTATTCCCAGTGACTCAGGAAGGTGAGGCAAGAGTATAGTGAGTTCAAGGCCAGAAGAGGCCCATACAACTTAGAGAGGCCCTAACTCAACATGAAAAATAAAAAAGGGGTTTGTGGTACAGCTCAGTGGTAGAGTACTTGCTAACATGCACGAGGTCCTAGGTTCTACCCTCCAGTACTGCCAGAAAGAAAAGAAAAAAAAAAAAAAAAAAAGATGTCCCATGTTATGAATTGTTATCTGAAAGGCTTACATTTTTTTCCTCCCATGACTTCATGCATGTTTGTGGCATTGCAAATGTGACCCATATTTGTATCCTAATTTATTATAGTCTTTCCTGAGTCTTATCCCATTCTTTTAAAGGGTTATCTGTTGTTGTATTTTAAAAACCAACCTGGACATAGCACAGTAATAAAAGTCAAATGCAGAGATAAATATGTAGTAGGATTCCTTCCTTATCTTATGTCTTGAACATACTAGCACACCGCAGTAATTTTCATGATATCATCGCATGGCTTCTCTTCTTTCTTTAGAAATTCGAGCCCAACTGGTGGAACAACAAAAATGCCTTGAGCAACAAACAGAGATGCGAGTTCAGCTTCTTCAGGACCTGCAGGATTTCTTCCGGAAAAAAGCCGAAATAGAGACAGAATATTCTCGAAACCTAGAAAAGTTGGCTGAAAGGTTCATGGCAAAAACAAGAAGCACAAAGGATCATCAACAGTACAAGTAAGAGAGATTTGACTCAAACATACCTTTCCAAGGTGCTATCCTGCCTTTTTTTTTAACCAAACCTTATTGATTCTACTTTTTCCTATTTTGTCTGAGAAGTTATTGGTGGACATCTCCCCATAATTAAAATTAATAGCTTCTGGCCATCATTTTATCATATTCTAAGCTAATATTCTCTTGAAATTTTTCTGTTTACTATAAAAGTATATTTATGGGTATGTATATGTGTGTGTGTGTGTGTGTGTGTGTGTGTGTGTGTGTGTTGTTAAGTGTCTTCCAGTCAGTGTCTGACTCATAGCAACCCTATGTACAACAGGTGAAATAGTATTTTTGGTGCTTCTCTGCTATTCATAGGATTTTCAATGGTTGATTGTTTGCTTGTTTGTTTGTTTTTCAAGGGGGAGTGGGTTGTCAGGTCCTTCTCCCAAGCCTACAGCACCTGGTGTTCCCAGGCAGTCTCCCAGGCCCGACCCTGCTTAGGGTCGACCAGGCCCGACCCTGCTTAACTTCCAAGATCTGACAGGATCAGATGCCACAGTGGTACAGCTGCAGATATACAGCTGCAAATACACACACACACACACACACACACACACACACACACACACACACACACACACATATATACACATGTACATATGTATATATGCTTTTTTTATAAAATTCTTGATTCAGAAAACAAGGAATTAATATCAGCCACAGGGTGATATTTGGAAGTATAATTTGAAAATAGCTGCTTCAAGCAAAGATCTCAAGATTTCTGTAGTGATCATATGTGAAAATAAGTGTAGCTTGAGTTTAGTGATTTTAGGGATCATTACCCTTGCCCTACCCAATGTGCTGGGGTCATTGCAAGTGAAACTGATTGAAAGCAAAGGCTTTTACCAAAATGCTTGTGAGTGAGCATAATTAAACCTTAACATTAATTGTACATCATTTGTTTAGAAAATACCTACAGGTTATTCTGTTAATTAAATGTACTTTATAATTTAAATCTGGGAGCTAGAGAGAGACAAGTAAGCAGGCAACTCCACTAGAGTATACAAGTGTTCCTGCAGGGGTAAGCATAGGATGCTTGGGCAGACATGGCTGAAATGCATCCTATGGTGGATGTGGGCAAGGGAAGGTCCTGGAAGAAGGGATCTCTAAGAGGAGACCTGAAGGATTATTTGGCCAGTAAAGGGGAGCCTAGGAGGATGCTCCAGGCAAGGGGAGCCTCACAGGTAAGGGACCAGAAGGGAAGGGGTACAGGCCAAGTTTGTAGAACAGAATGCAGTCCCATGGGAGTGAACAGTAGGGGGTGAGCTGCATGGCCACAGCCATAAACTGGAGCAGATCATAGATTCCTAGACATCTTCCCCGGTAATTTTGATGTTATCCTGCAAGTATGTGAAGCCTTTGAAAAGTTTTAAGTAAAGGGGTGATTCACGCATACCTGAGTTTGAAAATGATGACAAAGACCAGAGGTAGAATTGTGGACTACAGGAAGACACAGGAGGAAGAGGAAGAACACAAAGGGGCCTCTCATGTGGATAGTGCCAGCTACCCACCCTGGTGGGAGAAAGGACTAAACTTATCTGGGAACTCGTAAAAAGGTGGCCCAGACTTTCATTTCTGGAAATACAGTGGGTCAGAGAATCTAGAAAACACTTCTGCAGTAAAAATCCTAGAAGTGCTGGTTAAAAGATGCTGCTAATACACATACTTGTGAATGTACAACCAGACTCACAAGAAGGTAAGGGAAACTCCTAGAGGCCAAAAAGAAAAGGAGGTGGGAAGCAAAAACCTAAGCAGTAGTGGTGCTTCCCCTTAAGCCCACATGAGGACAAAAAATGAGGTCTGCTCAAGGTAAACATTTAGAACCAAGGGCTTCCCCACCACCGGTTTCTGCTTTGCCAGGACCAGAAGAGCTCCTACCCCAGGGAAATGGTAAAACAGAAAACTATCTACCCACCTGCACAAGGGGCCAGCAAGGAGACCTGTCTGCCAGCCTGCAGAGGGCTGCCGAGACCCAAGCTTTTTCCTTCACCATTGACTTTGCAGTTCCATTCCAGACCCCTCTATGACCTTGGAGCCTAAGTAAAAAGTAGGGTGGCAAAACTATCCTGGATTTTTAAAAATTTGTTTTCTCTTTTCTTCTCTCTCCTTTTCTTTCTTCTTTTTTGAATAGCTTTAACCTCTGTTTTTGTATAGCATCGATATAAAGCTTAGCAATGATTCCTAGGGTGACCAAATGTCAAATGTACTTGCAGAGACAGAGGCTGGAAAGAAGAGGCTGGAGCCAGTATTATATTTACGTTTGTAGTAACTGTCCCTTTTAAAAAGCAGTTGAAGATAAGAAGGCAGCCCACTCATCCATCCAAGAAATATTTTTGAGTGTCTTCTGCTGTGTATGTACATAGTAATTGGTTGTGAACTAAAAATATGGATGGGTGGGCCCATGCTCGTTAATTTGGCCCCTTACCGGATCATAGGGCATTTTCCATTTTTCCAGGTTTATTTGATAGTTTTCTTCAAAAGATTGTTGTTGTTAGGTACCATTGAGTTGGTGTCCTACCCATAGTGACCCTACATACCACAGGCAAAACAGTATTGTCAGTGTGTCTCTGCTATTCGTAGGGTTTTCAATGGCTGATTGTTATTGGGAGTAGGTTGCCTGGTCCTTCTCCCAAGCCTACAGCACCTGGTCTTCCCAGGCAGTCTCCCATCCAAATACTAACCAGGCCCAACCCTGCTTAGCTTCCAAGATCTGATGGGATCAGATGCTACAGTGTTAAGGCTGCAGGCCTTCAAAAGAGAAGCAGCTTGAAATCATCCTTGACTTGAATGACTTTATTATTGAATATGCGACTAAAAATGAAATGAGTAGTAAGCCTGTGGAAAGGATAAGCAAGGATTAGGAAAAACTCAAAGTCAGGGTATCTATTAAAGAGTCAGCCAGACTTGGGTTTGAAGGATGACTCCACAGTGTGACTTTGGTTAAGTTCTATTCCATTGCTGAGCCAAGGAATCCTAATATGTAAAGTGAGGTCTTCATGACCATTAAGTGACATGACAAACATGACAAAGTCCTGGATATGACTGATAGTGGGAATTGGGATAGGCACACAGCATTCCTTCTCTCCTGTATCACACAAATATTATATCTTTAGCATAATAATGTTACAATAATTTAAGCTGGACTCTGGAGTCCGCTCTTACTCGGTTTGGGGATGCTTATTATGTAGAACAATTCTTGACCTAAAGCTGCCACTGCAGAGAATAAGGCTTGGATCAGCCTCCCCAGACACAAAGACTCACTGTGACACCAGCTACAGTCTTTATCAAATCTCTGGTGCCTTGCTAAGCTTCAGTTCTCTCATTGATAGAAAGGACACAAAGAATCTCTGCCTTAAATGGTTGTGGTAAGGATTAGGTAGTGTTAATGTCAACTCTTTAGAGCTGGCCCTGGACAAAAATAGCTAACAATCTATAGTACTTACTAGGTACCCGAGGCATGATTGTATTTAAAAATTACATATTAGCTCAAATCATCCTTACAATAATCTGAAATGAGTACTATTATTTTACCCATTGTACAAAATCACAGGCACAGAGAAGTTAAAATTTGCCTAGGACCACATAGCTAGTAAATGGTAGCTGGGATAAGAACCTAGAAAGGATAGCTCCTGAGCCACTATATTGACCTGTATATTGCTTCTCACTCAGTAAGTGATAACTGTTGTTATTATGGTCATTGATATTATTATTATTATTATTATTATTATTATTATTATTGCTAATATCATGGAAATAATATGTATACTCAATGAATGAAATAACACTGTTCACAATGAGACAGGGCACTAAGGATATAAAGAAATATAAAATATTCTTGAGGAATTTAGGAGCTACTTCAAGATAAAAGATAAACATAAAAGCTGATATAAGGTAACGTTTACCTCTGGGGCGGTGGTGGTAGAGAATGCTGATTGAAAGCCTCCAGTTACCTTCCATAGAACCACTGCTCCTTGCTTGATAGTTTTGAGGGGAAAAAGAGGGTTCCCTGGGTGGAAGCCATAACTAGTGTGCCATGGGAAGAGTTGGGAGGCTGCTTGCACGGTGCAGGTCTCATGACCCTAGATTAGGCGTTTCTTTCCCATACCCATTTCTGTTTCCACCTTCTTCTTCCTTTTTCTTCTAGAGAGAGTTTTGACTCAATGTAAAATATTTTTTTATTCTTTTGGGGTAGGGTCTCACTGTCTAACTCAAGCTAGCCTCAAACTCAGTCCTCCTGCCTTAGCCTCTAGAGACTCAGTGCAATATTAACTCCAGAACCTGACAGACTCCATGGCAGGAAGACCTAACTTAATCTTTTGTTTCCTAACTTAATTGATATTTGGGGTCATAAATGATTATGAATAATAAAACAACACACATGATTAAACGGTGCTTGTATCACTGACATAGGATAAACACTTTGTGCCATTTTGCCATTTTATAGGCGGTTTTTAAAGTAAAAAACAAAAAAAGAAATTTGTACTTTGATTTTTTTTTTTAAGCAGTGATATTTCAGTTGCTCACTGTTTGTGTTTGGAGTTTTTCTTTGAGATTTTTAAAAAATGTCTTTGTGGTTCATAGTCATGTTCAACTTTATTATCTAGAATAAAACAAGAAGTAGCTACTCATCTGAAAGTTTAATGAATTTCAACAGGACATATGACAAGTCACGAGCCAGCAAACTTCTTGGTTCTATTCGTGAGCCTTGAGACAATACTATAAAGTTCTGATTCCCCAGGAGCACTTTTTGTATACGAGAGGTTGTGTGTCAAGGGATTGATAAATAACTCTCAAATTTATGTTCCATGGAAAGCATAACTAGCCAGATATCTTTTCCAGCAACAGACTGAACACTCAAAGCAGACTCTGTGTGCAGTGGCAAACCACAGTCTGTCTGTGAGACAGCAGTTAATAGATTTTTATGTAAACATTAATTGCTTTCTTCAATGGGGTGTTTAAAGCTGAGGGCTGCTTGAGCACTGTGTATGTTAGGGTCCTGCAACCCTTGTCAGGACTGTGGCTTTCACTGGTGTTCTTCGTCCAAGTTTTCCTTCTAAGTCTGGTGAGTTGCTGGTTCTGTGCTAGATACAGCCTGGAAGGCTGTTCTGTGGGCTAAGAAATTCTCAGAGCTGAAAGAACAGCCACAGTATCCATCCGCTGTGGCTCCTATGTCTGCCTAGGTGAGATCACTCAGCTGGTTGGGGCAACTTTGAAACTGATGATCACTCTGTTCTTCGCTTCTTAGGAAAGACCAAAACCTGTTGTCTCCAGTGAACTGCTGGTATTTGCTCCTGAATCAAGTGAGGAGAGAAAGCAAAGACCATGCCACCTTGAGTGACATCTATCTGAACAATGTGATTATGCGTTTCATGCAGATAAGCGAGGATTCCACCAGGATGTTTAAAAAGGTACGCTCCATAAATCCTGACATCATGTCCTTTCTGATAACCGCTTTGCCTATAATCAGGATTGAGAATATTACCTGAAAAAATTAAGGAAGCGAATATTTTTAAGACACAGAATAAAAAATTAAACCAGAGCAGGCACACTTAGTCTATGTGCATGTGTGTATGTGTATATGCATTGTACATATAATATGTGTATAGTATTACATACTAAATGTACTTATTGATATCCAGGTAATTACTGAAGCTATCCTTCAGTAACTCCCTAATTCTCCAACCTGACCAATGTGAACAAAATTTTGCAAAGGAGGTACCTGCAAATTGCACTCTGTCCTTAGGAACTGACTGCCTGCCCTTAGGAAAAATCAGATGAGAGAGAAAGAGACTTACATTGTCTTTGGGGTTCACACATGATCAGACTTGTGAAGTACAAGATTACCACATGTCCTCCTCTCTCAGGAAAATCTTATCACAATTTTTCTTACTCCCACCAGACCAGCAGCAGAGGCTATGAGTGTATGATGTGAAAAAAAATTCCAGAGGGCACAGAAAAGTCGCTTCCTTACACACCAGAGAGCTTTCTTCTTCCCAAATCCACTAAAACAAAACAAAAAACCCTGCACTTTCAAGGCTTCATGTTATCATTGCTAGACTCATCCAACTCTAAACAATTTTGTTTCCTGTTTGGATGTTTGTGTTTAGGACAGTAACAAAATTGGACCATTTCCTGTGCAAAGAATGCAGCTCCTTGCTCAGTGAGACTGGCTTTCAGTTTTTACTATTGTAGGACAAAAGTCTCCCCCCACTCTCTCAGCTTTGTGCTAAAAGTGTTCAGTGCCTATATTTATACTGGTCCTTCTGTTCGCTAAGTAGTTATTAGTTTCAGAAAGGGGGGTGGGGAACCACCCAGCAGATTAATGATATATTTATGTTTCAAAGGGGCCCCTTAAAACAAAGACATAGTGTTAAGCAGGCCAGCTGGAAAACTTCTTAGTCGTGTTTGATGTATCCACATTAGATTTGATTTCTGACCTAGAAATGGAATTTAGGAAGCTCCACGTTTTCCTGTGCTCCATTAAATAGAAAAATGGTATTTCAAACAAAGGAGAATTTTTATAAATTCGAACTAAGAAACATTAATTAAGAGGATATACAGAGAAATATCCTTGTATCTTAGATAGTAGAGCTTTAAAATATAGTTTAAATGACGCTATGAGAGGGAAGTAATCTTGTACATAGCCCTTTCTGTGGAGACGTCGTTTCTTTCAGTGGGTGTCTGTGAGCATCTCTTGCAAGTGGGAAATTCTGATGTTAGGTGTCAGCAATGCTGTAAAGATAAAGAAAAACTGGCCTTCATGCACAAGGAGATTGCAGTTAATCCAAATTTGCATGGCACTAAAAGATGCTTCCTAGTCATAGGGGTGTTGACAACAATTCAGCCAAGGCCCCTAGGGCCAGCAACTCAGTTGAGTTCATTTATTCATTCATATAACAAAACATCTTTAAAATGCCTGGCTGGTGAAGCAGTTCAAAGACATGTTGCTGCCTGTGAGATGCTCATTACAATAATTAAGAATTACCAGGCTCAAGCGCTGCACAGCCTGCTGTGGGAGCCTGAGGGCTGGGGATCTTAACATTACCTCAGAGGCAGGAAGTGCTTCACATGAGAGGGAACACTTGAAGTGAGGCTTTCAGGAGAGGAAATATTGGGCAAGTGCACAAGGACAGCTCTTCTAGGGAAAGTGAAAGCATGTGTTCAGGGAGAGGTTGATGTGATGGGACCAAGATTATATGGGAGTGAGTGGTGGGATATAAAGCTAGAAAAGATAAATAAGAAGGGACTTTCTATGTCTTGCCTGGAGCCGTACCACTGTGGCATCTGATCTGGTCAGATCTTGGAAGCTGAGCAGGGTCGGGCCTGGTTAGTACTTAGATGGGAGACCGTCTAGGAACACCAGGTGCTGTAGGCTTGGGAGGACCTGGCAACCCACTCCCAAAAAACAATCAGCCATTGAAAACCCTATGAATAGCAGAGAAGCACTAACAATACTGTTTCACTTTGTATGTAGGGTTGCTATGAGTCGGATACTGACTCCATGGCACCTAACAACAACAGCTGTATGTCTTGCTAAGATGGAAGGATTTGTATTTTGTAAGTCAAAGTCAAGGGCTTGCTAAAGTTGATAGAAACAGGACTGACAGTCAAGTGGGTTTGAATTTAAATCCCAGATCTTCTGCTTCCTTGCTTCATGTTCTTGTGCAATAATTCAATAGATTCAAGAGGATACTTTCTATTCTTCAAGGGAGCAAACAAGGCAAAATTGAACAGAGGGAGAAGCTGAACCACTGAGCGCTCTGGGGCTGGTCAAGGAGGACCAGGCAAGGAGGACTGATCCCTTGTTTTGTAGCCATTGGGTTGGGACTGCCCTTGGGGAAGGCTGAGTAATCTGGGGATGAGGCAGCTCCCTTTGGTGGAGGGTAATTTTCAGAGAGGCATCTGCTGTGACTTTAAGTAACCAGCAGCCAGTATTCCCAGTAGTTGAAGGAATGAGTTCCTGGCTCTTAAAGAGGGATCTGGGGAATGCACAGTAAATAGAGAGAGACAGACAGACATATCTGCTTGTTTGCTATCTAGCATTCTCTTCATAGCCAGATTTTCAGAGACTCAAAAGTCTGTAAAAGGGATTCTTGCTTACTTTGGAATTTAGTAGGGGAATGTTCCATGCTTCCTGAACCATTGCTAACAAACTGGAAAGGTAGCAGTCATCACAACTACAGTTATCAAATCCTACTTTCCTCAGTGAACACAGCAGACTACATACCTTACCTTTCCATCTTTGTTATTGCTGGAAAATGAAAGAACGAAGGCGGCAGAAGTCAAAAGAGAGAGCAGAGCTTATTGAGGAGCCAGATCAACCTACCAAAACACACCATCATCTGAATGCAAAAGAAGCCAGAGTTCGTATTTTTCAAGCAGGGCTTCAAACCCATGAAAAGAATGGAGTCAGATTTGGGTGAAGGTTCAACATGTTAAAATTTAGACAGTTCAGATTTGGTTTGGGTTTGAGTTTAAATCATGTGTGTAGATAGCAGGGCTTCGAACTGAACCCCAAACTGAACCTGAACCTAGTAAAAAATTGGATTTGAATTAAGCTTTTTTGTTGTTGTTGTATCATTAGCTATTTAAAAGTTGAAAAAAAATTTTAATGTATTCATCTATCTACATACAGGATTAAAATTTTAACCCAGAACCTAAACCAAACCTGAATACTCTAAATTTTAACATATTGAACCCATTCCCAAACCTGAACCCAATTTTTTTCATAGGTCTAAAGCCCTATTTTCAAGTCCAAAGAATTTCAAGTCCTTAACCAGGCATCATTGTTGCTAGGTGCTATCAAGTCATGTCTGACTCATAGTGACCCTCATAGGGTTTTCAATGGCTGATTTTTTGGGGGGCGGGGATTGCCTTGGGACTGGATTGCCACCTCCTTCTCCCATTTTTGCGGTGCTGGGAATTGAACTATAGACTACAGAGCAGCGCTCTATCAACTGAGCTAAATCCCAGCCTCAATGTGGCGTCTGATCTCATCAGGTCTGGGAAGCTAAGCAGGGTCTGATCTGGTTAGTACTTGAATGGGAGAATGCCTGGGAACACTAGGTACTGTAGGCTTGGGAGAAGGACCTGACAACCCCTCCCAAAAACCAGTCAGCCACTGAATACCCTATGAATAGCAGAGAAGCACTGATAATAGTCTTTTATCTGTTGTACATAGGGTTGCTATGAGGTGGACACCAACTCGGTGGCACCTAACAACAACAACCACCAGGCATAGGGATGCCTGCCTATTAACCCAGCAATTCAGGAGACTGGGGCAGGAGGATCGGAAGTTCAAGGCCAGAGGCAGCCTGCATAACTTAGTAAGACCTTCTCTCAAAATAAAAAGTAAAAATGGGCTAGGGGTGCAGCCCAGTGGTAGAGTGGTTACAAAGCAAGCATAAGGCCCTGGATTCAATCCCCAAGTACAAAAGAAAACCTTTAGATGAGAAAGCAAGGTGAATCTTTTCTGCTTTTTTTTTTGTTATTGTTTCCTTAACCACCAGCCCTTCTTCCATCATTATGGTTCTAGGTTAGAAACATCTTGTCTATCAAAATAAAATGAAATCATCACAGGGAGTCTGAAGTGGCCTTTAGAACTGCTCTGGTCCTTAATGGCCATGATGCTTATCTTCTGTGGGAAAGGATTTTAAGACTCATTTTTTTCAAAACTATCCCCTTGTCTGTATGGAGATCTAGATAGGTCCTGTGTATTTGATAGTTTTGGCCTCTTAAACAGCTATTTCTTAATTTAGTGAATGACAGAGAATCCTTTCACCCAAATAAAGAGTTTAGAACAGAAAAAATTCCAAGAATATTTTTGTGTCCAAATGGGTGTAATAAGAAGATACTTGTAGGAATAGCTAATTCCATGCATAGCAGTAGGAAACAACTTTAAGACTTAAATTTTAGTCACATCAGAGACCGTTATAGACAGTTGCACAGAAAGTTTTCAACACATAGAAAATTTGAAGCTTTTTAAAAATAATAATACTCAACTATACAAATACTATATTATTTGGATTTTTTTTTTTTTTTTTTTTGGCTATACTGGGGTTTGAACCCAGGGCCTTGCACTTGCATGCTTTGCAAGTACTGTACCACTGAGCTGCACCCCCAGCCCATTTTTTTACTTTTTTGAGACAGGGTCTTGCTAAATTTCGCAGACTGCCTCTGGTCTCGAACTTTCAATCCTACTGCCTTGCCTTCCAAGTTGCTGGAATTACAGGCGTGCACCACCGCACCCGGCTCTATTATTTGTATCTTTAAAGCTCTAAATGAAGTTTTTGTTAGAGTAACATCGATTCTGCTTTAAGGCTTTGAAATAAGATATTTTGAGTATAAATTTTGGCTTTGCTCCTATTGGTAACTATATGGACTTGGGAATATTTATAAACCTCTTTCAGTTTCCACACTTCTAAAGTGGATATAATAACTTATTCCACGTAGTTGTATGGAGGGCATTCATGAGTCATATATGGAAAGCAACTTAGCCCAGTGTCTAGACTTAATAACGTTTGGTTAGTATCTTCATTATCAACGATGTTGTCATTTATTTCATATACCAGCAATAATTATATAATATTAAATTATGAATTAATTCAGATCATTGTGTTTTGTCACTTATTATGAAGTTCCAAACCCTATCAGGAAGCCAACTCAGAGAAATGCCCTCAAAACATCATTGCTTATAGCTGAATTGAAATATCTTCTCTCATATTTCATTAATTAGTGATAATCAAGTGAATACCAAGCTGGTCAACACTCTGTGCCTCTCAGATCCGCAATAGCCATTTCACATGGGGAGTCTTATCTATAGGTTTCATGGATTTCTTCATTTATTCAACAAAAAGAGTTACTCAATTCCAGACCCTCCATTAGATATGCACAGTGCAAACCTAGACAGCAGCGAACTCTGCTTTTACCCTTTTAAGTTCTGCTTTACTATTTTAGGAGAAGGTCAGAATATGGGGACTCCTTGTACACTAGTGTTTGTTTTGTTATCAAAACTCACTTTTTTCCCAAAGAACAAGGCTCCTAATGTGCCTCCTGCCCTGCTCACTAGCCCTGCCTCCCAGAGTCATGAGACTTTGCTGCTGCTTTCCATTACTCATCCCGAAAGAGAGTGCTCTACATCTGGTTTGGTACTGCAGCCAGAAAATGTGCAGCTCATAAGCTACACATAAAAATTGAATTGATGTCAGCAGTCACAATTGCAGGACAGGCTGCAGCCAGATCTCAGTAATCATTTTCTTAAATACCTACTCACAAGATTGTACTTACCAATTTTAGGAATATTAATAGAAGTATATAATTTACAGAGAGCACCATAAAATGGTAGCAGGTAACTATTTTAAATTATCTTAAAGGCAATTTTTCCATGAATTGTTTTTAGATTGTTAATATGTTTTTATCTTTCCATGTTTTGAATAAATATATGTACAAGCATAATTTATTTCCTCACCAGTCACAATGCATGGCATCTATAATCTGCCTCTAGCTGATTTTTATTGTGCACCCAGCATAGTCCTCTCAGTCTTTCTCAGATTAGTTCACACATCCTCACAGCTGCCTAATGAGCAGGTATTATAATCCACATTTTGGAGATGAGGAAAGAAGATACTCAAAGATATAAGTTGAAAACCCTGGCTGACTCGTTTATATTCTTGTCTTTGTCTGTATTATTTAGATAGTTCATAGCCACCACCATGGACTCTGTTTATGTTTTTTGGTGATAATTGGAGATGTGACTCAACACAGAGGGTCAAAAACTTCTGAAAGATAGGACTTTGGTCCTTGGCTCTATTCATTTCTTACAAAGATCCTGAAGAAAGCTATTCCTTGGAAGACAGAGCAAAATATGTCAATCATCCACATTATAGACAGGCACTCAAAGCAGCCAAGATGGCCTCAAGCCACTGAGAATAACCCTTCCTTGGCATAATAGCCTAAGTTGTCAGATTCAGCTTCATCGAATTAAGTTAACCCTCTTTTGGTATTGACAATAATGTGACCAAAAGAAGGAGAAGTTACTGGTAAGAGATGTAGTCAGTTTTTATTTTTATCAATGCAAGCCATATTATATTTAAATACCCCAATCTGAAGAAAAGAGATATTTCATGGGGACAAAGCTGTGCTTTCAAATAGAACATTCAAAGTGAGTTAATGTTCAAACAGTTGGTTTAGTTGAAATTAATAAAAGATTAATCTACTACAGTCCTCTAAGGCTCTTGTTTGGGGAAAAAAAGGTCCATAAATTTTAAAATATTGAAAACTACCAACCTGTATGGGCTGGGATTTAGCTCAGTTGGTAGAGTGCTGCACTGCAGTCTCTGAGGTCCTGAGTTCAATTCCCAGCACCGCAAAAATGGAAGACCTGGCAATCCACTCCCAAGGCAATCTTGAAACAGTCAGCCATCGAAAACCCTATGAGAGTCACTATGAGTCGGGTACCAACTCGACGGCACCCAACAACAACAACAACAACCAACCTGTATATGTACAGAAAGAATCTATTTATTTTTGGATATAAAATATATATCCACTGTGTGAATTTAGAAACACTAAAAAATATATACAAAAAAATAATAATTGCCCACATTAACACTATCCACTATTAATATTTGGGGCTCTATCTTTTCAATATTTACATATATACATATATATATATATATATATATATATATTATATTATATTATATAAACATGTATTATGTATTTTACAAAACTGAGATATCATTGCGTATAGTTTAGGAAACTGCGCTTTTCATGGAAAATATTTTTAGCACATCTCATGCCTGAAAATAATCTTTTAGAATAGGATACTTCCACGCTTGCATAGTACTTCATTGTCTGAGTAACCCCTGTGTTTTCCTATTGTTGGACATTTAATCTTTCATGTATCAGTGATATTTTTCTAATGCTACATTCATTAAAGAAGAATTTCTGGGTCAAAGGGTGGCCTCAGAATTTCATTCCTTGGATGAAATTCTTATTTTTGCCCTTCTAGAGTACAGCAACAACAGAGTAGTGATGGTCATGTCTGTGATTTACCAAGGAACAATATATTCCCTGAAAAATAAATGGACTATTTTATTACCAGAAAGCTACTGGATATGATTTAGCATGCTTATGCAACACTGGTAAATAATATAACAAGAGGAACTTTTTCAAAGTATTTTAGTGCAGTGCAGCAGAAGAATTCAGCGGTATTCTGGTTGCCTCAAGGGACAGCTTAATTATTGATAGGGCCTAGAGAAATAAGTAAAAATAGTTTAAACTAGCACCAGTGGTTGGTTCTCTTCAGTTTTGTCAACCATATGGCTAATTTGTCTTCCTAGAAATAAATCAAAACCAGACTACCACTTCTCATTATGGCATAACTTTTTGAAGTAGTTTAGAAAATATTTTAATTTTTTTAAAAATTGCATATCAGGATGGCGGGCCCATGGTCAATGCTCCATGAATTGCCATGGTTGGTGCTGCTGTTCTTGGACTTACACTGTTGTCTTTATTACTTAGTAACAACAGGACATACATGATTGGCCTGGCTATAAATACAGCAGGTGAGTTACGACATGAAGCCATTTACCATCTGTTCAGAAGCGCTATCAAAGTCTTACAATGAGGGCATTAAGCAGATAATATATGAGTGTCTCCTTGAAAAATTGTTATAACAATAATAAAAAACCAACCAATATCAGTTAGGTTGAATGTTTTGTCATACAGTATGATACTTTGGTACCAACACTCGGTTAGTAGTTAAACCCATAAGAGAATGGTTGTCAAAAGCACTTGAAAACTTTTTGAGGTAAAAAAAAACCTGGAAGTATAACTTATTTTAAATGGACATCTCTAAGGTACTTTTATTTTCTTCTGGTTAGCTTTTGGGTTTTGTAAATGAACATACTGTATAATAAGATACACAATGAAACATTTACTATAAACTAAAAACTTAGAGAAAAAAGACTTGATTGAGAATATACCAGTGTTTAGTGTAAAGAAGTGGAAAAAAGCAGTATACCCAATAATTATAATTCCTCCCCAAATGCTGTTTATTAATGGAAAATTGGCTTATTCTCCAGGGCCAATTGAAAGTTATACTTTGAATTTTCAGCATTAGGATGATTAAAATGAGAAGATGTAAAATAGAGGACTCCTGAGCAAGAAAGCAATTTGTACATGGGTTCCAACTGCACTGCTTCCCAATCTATGAAACAACTGATCAGATCCATAAGCAGGGAAAAGAAAAATATCCTCTTAACTTCAAGTAATCCCAGTGCTCCTCTGATGAAACCTTCTAAAGGCTCCCACCTTACTCAGCGTGAAGGTCTACTCTCCTCCTTCCTGCTCCCAGCTTTATCTTTCTCCAATTTTATCCCTTTCTGACATATTATATTGTCACTTAGTTACTTGTTCACTTTTTGTCTCCCCTCAATTCCAATATAAGTTCCTTTGTGTTCACTGAAGCAGTGACTGGCACATGTGGTTGTTGTTGTCAGGTACTGTGAGTCAGTGTCTGACTCATAGCAACCCCTACATACAACAGGTGAAGCAATGTTGTTAGTGCTTCTCTCCTATTCATAGGGTTTTCAATGGCTGATTTTTTGGGGGGGTTTTTTTGTTTTTTGTTTTGGTTTTTTGGCCCAACCATGCTTAGCTTCCAAGATCTGACGGGATCAGACACCACAGGGTATGGCTGCAGGCTGACTGGCACATAGTAGGTGAATAAATATTTTTGAATGAAAAAGTAATGAATAAAGATTTGCATTTATATTAGAAACCAGAGTTGACTGGCAACCTCGTAATAGAAAGCTCAGGGTATTTCAGGGTATTGACAGAGCCAGATTTAAGCAATACCGTAATGTACACACTGTTTCCCAAGAAAGAGAAGTCAGAGGTGGTCCTGGCCACAAACACAGAATAATCTGAAAGTGTAAATTATTTTTTGGACTTCAGAGGCAAGGTCAGTTAGCAAGATGGATGTGATTCATCACTGGACCATCCTCTCTGTTCTTTTATGGATTGGTGGCCCTGGGACAGTGGTTAAGAAGCAGCGTAGTTTGTTTTTAGCATCCCTAGGCAACATGAAGCCTGCAGCCCTAGCCCTGTGGCGTCTGATCCCGTCAGATCTCAGAAGCTAAGCAGGGTCCGGCCTGGTTAGTACTTGGATGGGAGACTGCCTGGGAACACCAGGTGCTATAGGCTTGGGAGAAGGACCTGGCAACACTCCCAATAATCAATCAGCCATTGAAAATCCTATAAACAGCAGAGAAGCACTGACAATAGTGTTTGACTTGTATGTAGGGTCACTGTGAGTGGGATGCCGACTCAATGGCACCTTACAACAACAACAGGCACCACAAAACAGTAAGATTCTGGTGGCACAGGCTCCCATCTAACTCTCCCACCTGTAAATTGCTCTTGGGATTATTCGAATTCTTTTTATCAATTCATTGAAACATCAGGAGAAAAACTAGTCAAGAACTATCTCTTAAAATCATACTTCCCCTCTTATTTGACTCCTAAGACAATACGAGGCACTTACAGTGATGAACGTAGGTAAAGAAAGAGAAACCATAATTCCTTTTAAAATATGCTACAGTTTATTCATTCATTCATCAATAAATACTTCTTGAAGATTTCTTTGTCTCAGGTATTCTTCAAAGTATTGGATAAACAGCAATGACCAAGAAAGACTTTATCCCTACCCCTTGGGTTTTATAGCAGGGGGAGGCAGACAGTTGGAATCTTAATCACGGAGCAGCATGTTAATTGTTCAGATCCATAAAGAAGCCTGTCACTTCTTATGACTTGAGAGTCAGGAAAGCTGAAAATTGACTAGCTTATTCACAGTTAGCTCCATACAGTCAGTTAGAGAGAGGAGTAGAAAACAGTTCTGGGGTGAAATAGCATGTGTAACAAACTAGGTACATTAGAGAACATAGATTTTAAGGGGAAAAAGGGTTCTTCATGGGCAAAACAAAGAATGGGAGAGTAGATCACAAAAGATGTGACTGGAGAAGTAAGAAAGACCAGAGATTAAAACCCATGTTGTGTAGTTTGAATTTATCCTAAGAGCTATGGGAAACCATTCACAGGTTAAGTATGATAATGACATGATCACTTTTCAGTGTGCCTGCAATGTGGAGAGTGGATTGAAAGGTGGTAAGACTAGAGTCAGAGACACTGATCAGAGACACTGATTTTGAAGCTACTAGAATGAATCCAGATGAGTAGTGAGGATGCGCTTCCTTGTGTGTGGCAGTAGAGACAGAGGAATGTGTAGATTTGAACAGTGTCTTGCACATAGGACCTCTGTTGTTGTTGTTAGGTACTCTCGAGTAGGGTCTGATTCATAGCTACCCTCATAGGGTTTTCAATGGCTGATTGTTTCGGGATTGCCACAGGAGTGGATTGCCATGCCCTTCTCCCAATAGGACCTCTAGACCCTGGTAATTGTCTGGGTGGTGTGGGAGAGGAGGGGGATGTACAAGGAGCAGTCAAAGGAGACATACAGGGTTTAGCAATTGTCGGGTGATAAGACATATGTGAGAGGAGGAGATTTGGGGCACAGAGACTGTGAGGGGAAGGTGATGATGGGAAAGACAGTAAGTTAGTTCTGGATGTGCCTATGGCTAACTAGGTACAGAAGTCTGCTAAGCAGACTAAGAACTTCAGGAGAGAGATCAAGGCTGGAAAGTTGGGAATCTTTAGTATGTAGCTGGTAATTAAAATCTTGGGAGTACTTGAGATGATCAAGGGGGAATTTACAGGGGGACAAAGGAAGAATATCTAAAAATAACTTTCAGGAAAACCAGGAATTGAAACATGAGAAGAAGACATGT
>VMDO01030167.1:0-21640 GCA_007922755.1 Pedetes capensis | reverse complement strand
ATCTCCAGAGTAGCTGAGATTACAGGCATGTGCCATGGCTATTAATAATGGTCTTAATGGACTGATTGATGCTTATCAATTCTGTGCCTTTTAAGACCATTGGGATCTATGAGAGAAAGTAAGGTGATTTTTAACTTATATTTCAATTGAAAATATTCTAGAAAATCAGACAAGTGCTCTAATAGTTGGTTACTACTATACACGTAAATGCATTTGTGTGTAGTGAGTATATGTATTTATTACATAGATACGCAAAATAGTATTATGTTCCAGGACACTTTTCATACTATAATTTAAGTGAATCTCTCCCCATACTCTTTCTCAACTGCTTTTTACTGTCTTCTGCATTTTAGCATCACTTACAAAGGTGAGGAACCCATGGGATTTGTGAATCTGAGTACAACTAAAGCAGACTTAATTATTACAAAATATATTTTATTACATTTTTGAGAGAAGTTAGACACATTTTTAGGTGGGTTTAGTTAATAATTGACAAGGAGTAAGAAAGACATCCTTCCCATGAAAATAGTCTCTCTCAATTCATTTAGTGTCCTTTTTATGAAATGCAAATATCCAGTGAAAGAGTTACTTTCACTCTGGAGCTGAATCCGTTAGATATCAATGTGTTGGTGGGAAGAGAATAAGCAAGAAGTAGAAAATCAGAAATATGAGCAAAAATCCATTTTCTCCTCTGAGAAAGTCTTTCTCTTTTGATGTCTCTCACATGCATTTTCCTCTTCTTTAATCCTTATCAGTTAGAATTTTTTTTCTCATTCTCTGAGACTTCTGAAAAATCTATCCATAAACATTTAAAGAATGAAATTTTAAGGTCTATGGTCAGGTTCTATTCATTTATCAACAAGGCTAGATAGTAAATTCTTTGACAGCAGTGATGCTTTTACAGTGTTCTGTATTTTGTTTAAGGTAAGTTATACCACTCATAGCATCAAAGTGAACAAGATAAACATAACTGATTTCACATGCCATTGCTCACTTATTTTTTCAAATAATAACTTGATCTCATTTTAATACATTGTACCTGAGATATTATATATTCACAAATGGCCTCTTTCTTAAAGCTATACATAGAGTAATTCTTTATTAATGTACAAATGCTTGGTTGTTTTAACAGAGAGTCTAAATCTTTTGAAATTTCTTTGCCATATACATACATGTAAGTCACACAAATGCAAATAAAAATAGAGTACTTAGTATGATAATATAAAATCTAGAACAAACAAAAATGTTTGGCATATTTCCTAGTCTTCACTCTAGTAAATAAAAAATAAAGAAAAAGGGGGTAGGAAGGAAACCAGGAAAGCAGGGAAGGGAAAGCATGACAAAGAAAGATTGTGTCCCTGGGAGTGTATTAGAGATAAAAGGAAAATATAAATCAAACTGAGAAAATGTCCTTAGAGTGGCTTCCTGATGGAATGACACAGCACATGCTGAGAGCCATATGGGAAAGTTCAAACAGCTTTAGACCTGGACCCAGAGGGCTGTGAGAAGACTGGCTGGGAGGATAATTTGTTGTGTTTCTTGGGAGGAAGGCCGGAATGACTGATGCTTTGACAGTTCCTGCTGGCTGATCAGCAACTCCCCTCACTTTTTCTTAACCTCTTATGAGGGATAAGATTAAAAGGGCAGAGACTGTGTGGGAGGTGATGACAGAGAACAGAGCTGAAAGTAAAAAGAGAGCCTTACAAGACAAGCACACTCTAGTCAGGCACAGCAGCTTGAACTGGTTTAGCTGTCCAGATGGTTTTATGTGGTAGCCTTTACCAAGCGCCTCCTCTTCAAACAAGAAAGGCTTGTACTTACATAATTATTAGGAAAATGTCTGAATTTCTTTTTAACAAAATCTGCGATATCACGTTGTTTTACTAAAGCTGAAAAAGATAAGACAATACTGAACGTTATGTTAACTCTTTTTTTTAAAGTAGATGGATACAAGAAAATAATTTCGTTTTGGTTTAGAAAAAATCACACACAGAAGTTTACATTTTGTGCAATATATTACACATATTAGAGAATTTCTCTACATATTAGGGAATTTCTATTATCAGAAATTAAATTCATTTCTAGCTAGCAAAAATATTAGAAGTTCAGTATTTAAAATATCTTTCATTGTTAATAAACTAAATATAAACCATTAGAAAAAGAGCCAGAGATGTCAGAGACTTAAAGCTTTGAATTATTTACCTATAGAAGTGCTCTCTGAAACTATCCCACTTAGAGAAGTCCAGGTGGATATAGTTTTACACTAAAAAATTCATACTGTAAAGCAGAATTGATGTAAAATACAAAAGAATACACCAATGAATGAGATTAATTTATTCATGTCTTTGTATTTAGGAGAATGTGAGTGTTCATTAATGAGGAACTTCTTAGAGAAAAGAGGCTCTGGAGACCCAGGATTAGACAATAGGGTCATCTGAGAATCTTTTGGAGTTTTGAGAAGGAGGGAGGAAAGATGGAGATTGTTGTTATATTGTAATATGAGGTAGCAGGTAGTCCTTAGCAGTTGGCCACTTCCTAGATGACAAAAGAGTGAGGTTTTTTTTAATTATTTTTCTGTAAGCAAAGGGACCAAATAATGTTGAATGTGGCAACAGAAACCAAAAATATTTCCACCTAGTTCTACTTTTATACACACCATTAACTTTTCAATTAAGTAACATTTTCTATATTATTTGGTAGTATATCCAAATTCCTTAGCAGAACATCAAAATGGGTGGAGGGAGGGAAAGAAAAAGAAGGGAGGAATGAAGAAAGAATCAAGAATTTCCATATTAGCTAGGCAGAGCAGTTAATAATTTCAAGGGGCTGGCACTGTGGCACACACCTATCATCCCAGCAGCTTGGGAAACAGAAGCAGGAGGATCACAAGTTCATGAAATAATATTTAGTGTGTTGTTGTTGTTCTTGTTGTTGTTGTTGTTGTTGTTAGGTGCCATTGAGTTGGGTCTGACTCATAGCAACTCTCATAGGAATTTTAATGGCTAATTGGGGATCGTTTCAGAGTAGATTGACATGTCCTCCTCCAATTTTTTGAGGTGCTGGGGATTGAACCCAGGTCCTCAGAAAGTGTGGAGCAGGACTCTACCAACTGAGCTAAACTAAGCATCATAAATTTGCTCACAGAGGTAAGGAGTTGGGAATCCAATTGCAGATAACATGAAAAAATAAAATTGTGTGTGTGTGTGTGTGTGTGTGTGTGTGTGTGTGTGTGTGATCATTTACCCCATCTGGACAGCTTTCCTCCAAGCTCTCTTAGCCAGATGGTGGTAGAGATAAGGGCAATGGCCACCCCCCCTGCCCTGGTGGAGCCAACCCAATTTTGTTGGCTGAGGGGACAGCTGGCCAGTGTCTGACAAGAACAATAAGGTACAGGGACGTCACAGGTAGATCAATCAGGTCAGGCAAGCTCTGGCCAGCAGGACTCTTTGCCAATTGCTCAACACTTCTGTTTTCCTATTCAAGGGACAAAAAGGTTAGAAGTTTATTATAAAATTCTCCTCCAGTGATTCCTGGCCCCAAGGCCCCTCATGGGAGTAGCTTAGATCTGGAATGTTCCCCTAAGGCCCATGTGTTATAGGCTCCAACCCCGGCCTGTGGTATTAACTGGGGTAGTGGCATCTTTAACAAATAAATGCCTAGTGGGAGGTCTTTAGTCACTGGATGTGTGCCCTTTAAGGTGATGGTGAGACCCCTGCCCTTTCCTTTCTCTCTTTCTCATATCATCCATGAAGCAAACAGCTATACTCTACCATACACTCCCAGTGTGATCCAAAATAAACCTTTCATCTTTATAAGGTCATTATCTGAGGTATTCTGTTAGGGTAACAAAAAGCTGACTAACACATCACTGAAATAATACAGTGAAGGAGCTGAACAGTACAATGTAGTATTATGGTCAAAAATCTCTCCCAAAGGCCTCAGGAAAGAACAACAGTTAGAAAGAATAAAATGATAAGGAAAAAGGAAGTAGTGATATTAACACTTACAATGAGGGCCCCAGAAAAAAAGAAAAAAAGAAAGAGGAGAAAATATTTGGAATTTTTTTAAGATTGAAAGAATAATATGAAATCTCAGATGAAAACACAGTGAAGTACAGGATACTGAAAACCCTGTGCCATATAAAATATGAGTGAGATTTAAGAATATCAAGACAGAAAGTCTTATAAGCTTACAGGGAGTGGAGAAAAGAGATCATTTTAGAGACAAAACAAATCGGTTGAAATTGGACTCATTTCTAGTAACCCTGATTAATGCTGAGAGAAAATATTATTTCAATAATTCATTTTCAACTAAGCTGTTGCATGAAGGCATGGGCAAATTAAAATACTCAGACATAAGGGTTGTAGGATTCTTAATGTGTGCATAAGCACCATCCTAATTTACGTCTAAAGTGGCCCAGAAATCTACATTTGGAAAATAAACCCAAGGTGACTCATGAAGAAAGTTCACAGATGATTCATGGAACTCCCTTAAAGATATAATTAAATAAAAAGGTATAATTATGAGGACTTTACACTTAGAACTTTAGCCTTGGTGAATAAGAACGATTGCAAAACTCAGTAAGTAATCATTTCTAATCATCTTTGAACATTCTTTCTCCTTCGGACACTTTGTAGAAAATTTTATTTTAAAATTTTCCATTTTAAAATAATTTCAGATTTATGATGTTTACAAATGTACTATGGAAAGCTTCCTAATATTCTCCTTTCAGTTTCTCCAAATGTTAACATCACATAGCTATCATATAATTATCAAAAATAGGAAATTAACACTACAGTATTATTAACTAATGAATCCACTCTATGAAAATTTCAATAATTATCTAACATGTCATTTTTTGGTCAAGGATCCAGTCAAGAATCACACATCGCCTTTTGTTACCATTTCTGTTTAGTCCCTCCAATCCATGACTGCTCCTTACTTTTCCTTTGTTTTTCATTCCTTATAATTCTGAGCAATACTCGCCAATTATTTGTAAGATGTTGTTGATCTATGCTAGTCTAATATTTCTTTATTATTAAATTCAGGTTATTCATTTTTGGCAAGAACACTGTCACAATGATGTTGTCCTCTTCTCAGTGAAGCCAGAAAAGCACAGTGTGCTGTCTTATTATTGGTCATTTCAACCTTGATGACTAAATTAAGACAATGTCTACCAGGTCTTTTCTTTGTGGTATGTCCCAAACAGCAGTGCTTTATTTTTGTAATTTCCTCCTCATATATTAATTGGAATGCAGTAAAAAAGTTTCCTTTTCCATGTTTATTGTTTTACTATTAATAAGTGATTATTATTATTTCACTCATTAATTTTAGTATGTGCCTATAGACCTTTTTTTCATATATGAGTTATATTCCATTACTCTGATTATCTTTTCTGTTATTGTAATTCAAATTGTCCCAGATTGAGCTTGGGAACTCCTTCAATTTGGCTTCTGTATCTGTTCAACCTGCTTGAGTTTTGTGTACTTGTTTGTTATCATTTTTATGTTCCCTTACATTCCCACACTGCAATGTATTCCAGGTTGATCTTTATTTAACCTTCTTCAGTCCTAAAACCAACTATTTCTGTAGGGAAATACTGTTATTAGAAAATGATGTTTAAAACCAAGATCCGGAAGTTCAGTGTGTTCATTGCTACTGCGGGCATTACTTTTAGGCTCCTCCACAGGATAATGCTTGAAAATACATGTATTCAAACATAAATACACATATACCTTTGTATCTATTTGTATAAATATTAAAAATCATGAGTTCTGATTGCAATCAAACACCACACAGTTCCATCTAGCCCCCATTTTACTATTGGTAATTCCTTTGCTCAAGAAGTGAAAAATTTGGTTTTCATACACAGAATATATTTACTTATTTACTCAATTCTTGGATATACTTAAAGTAGGTATCAATTTGCTAACTCGTACTTCTATGAAAAATAAATGTACTGAGCATGTGATAATATTTGTATATGTTGTATACCATTATGGTCATGATACTGCTTGCCAGTGTTGCTAGATTAGTTTTTTTTCCTCTACATTTCCTACATTATCTTGATCATTTGTTATACAATTTGGTTCATTTATTACTTTTTTGTGTTATTTTGGTTCCCACCCCCATAGTGGTTAATTTTATTTTATATTTGAACATATGAAACATTAACAGAGTTCAAAAAGTCCCCTAAAGCCCGTGCAGTGGCACACATCTGTAATCCCAGCAATTCAAGAGGTGGAGGAAGGAGGATCACAAGATCAAGGCCAGCGGCAGCCTGTATAACTTAACAAGACCCTGTCTCAAGTTAAAAAATAAAAAGGGAGCTGCGGGTACAGTGATAGAGTACTTGCCTAGTATGTGTGAGACCCTGGGTTCAGCCACGCAATATGGAAAAAAAGGCACAACTACTCAAAAAGATATACTTAGAGAAGTATTGACCCTCCTCATCCTCTCTGCCACAGACCTATTCCCCATCTCTTTATCACTTTCTCCCACATTCCCACCCATACCCTATACCTAAACAGGGTCATTCATTTCTGGTTTTTCCTTCCTCAATTATTTTTTGAACAAGTAATTAGATGAATATATATTTTTAAGTAACTACTCATTTTTTTTAAAAAAAGTTGGCAAACTATAAATACTCTTCTGTATCTTACTTTTTTCCTGTGTAAAATCCTAGAAATTACTCCTTAGCGGTATCATGAGGAATGATTATTCCTCATTACTTTTTGTAGCCATATAGTACTCCATTCTTTTGTATATTTTTGTTGTTGTTGAGTGCCGTCAAGTTGGTATCCAACTCATAGTGACCCTCATAGGGTTTTTAATGGCTGACTGTTTCGGGATTGCCTTGGGAGTGGATTGCCAGGCCCTTCTCCCATTTTTTGTGGTGCTGGGAATTGAACTCAGGACCTCAGACACTGCAGTACAGCACTCCACCAACTGAGCCAAATCCCAGCACTGCAAAGGCTTATTCAACCAATCTCTGATCTGTGGGCATTTTTAGGGGCTGGGATTTAGCTCAGTTGGTAGAGCGCTGTGCTGCAGTCTCTGAGGTCCCAAGTTCAATTCCCAGCGCCGCAAAAATGGGAGAAGGACCTGGCAATCCACTCCCAAGTCAATCCCGAAACAGTCTGCCATTGAAAACCCTATGAGGGTCGCTATGAGTCGGATGCCGACTTGACGGCACCTAACAACAACAACAACACAATACTTTGTAATTACAAACCATATTGCACTGAATAAACTTGTTTATACATATTTTCATCTTGTTTGAGGTATGTCTTGAACATAAATTCTTCAAAGTGGGATTGTTAGGTGAAAAGGTAAATGTATAGTTGTAGTTTTAATTGCCAAATTTCTCCCCAGAAGACTGACCAGTTTGTATTCCCACCAGTCATTTATGACAATGCCAATTTCTTCAAAGGCTTGAAAATACGTCATCGTACTTTTAAGTTTTTGCTAATCTTATAGGTGGTGAATAGTTCTGCGGTGTGTTTTTAATTTATATTACTCTTCATATGAGTGTAAATAATTTCATGTATTTAAGGTCCATTTATAAAATATATATTTATGAATCATCTGCTTACATCTTTTTCCCATTTTTCTATTAAGGTTTAAATCCTCTGTTCTTCAATTTAGGTTATTTTTAATGTATTGGAGACATTAACTTTTTGGGCTACATGTTATACATATTTTCTTCTAAGTTATCATTTCTTTTAACTTTATTTTTGATATTATTTCTGATGTGAAGCAATTGTTAGGTACTGAAATTTATCAGTCTTTTATGTCTCCTAAGTTTTGCATCATAATCTGAAAGTCTTTCCTACTTCAGGATCAAAGAAGAATCCACACTTTTTTTCCTAATCTTTTTATGACTTCATTTTTTACTTTTAGATATCTAACCCATTTGGAATTTAGTATTTGGTAGGAGATACAAGTCCAGTCCTCCTCTAATGGCCATCCAGTGGTCACAATATTATTTATTAAAAAGGCCACTTTTGTCTCTGTGATTTGAGATGTCACTTTATCACATACTATATGTGTGTGTACTTGAGTATATTTCTTGGTTTTCTATTCTGCTCCTCTGATGTTTCTAACTATTCATGTAACAATACTTTTTAATTATAGATTTATAGTATATTTTAATGTCTGATAAATGTACTTCCTCATAGTTTTTATTTTTACCTTTTTTGGGGCTAATGTTTCATATTTATTTTTTCTTTATGGATTTTAATATTAACCCCAAAAAAACCTTGGTGTTCTAATTGGGTGTTGCACAAGTTATAAACAGTTCCTCTTTAGGATATTCAGCCATGTCCAAGGGCAAGAGTATCTTTCCATTTGTTCAAGTCTGCTTTTGTATTTTTAAGAGAATTTTGAAGTTTCACTCATATGTATTTTGTCTATTTCTTATTGAGTTTATTCTTAGGTATTTAGGCTTCATTGTTACTATCATAAATGAGTTTTTTCTCCTATGATATCCTATAACTGGGTGTGGTTTCAAACATTTTTATCACTGCTTCTCCCATGTTACCTCATTTCATCCTCACAACCACCACATGAGGGTTTTTTTTTTTTTTTTCAGTAGTAGATAGCAAAGCATGGATTTTAAGGCAAGCAATCTGACTTCAGTGTGCTATACTGCCTACTTCCTAGTATAATTTGCTAAGGATTGGGTTATCTAAAAAATAATGGACAATAATCTAGTATATTTTAGTAGCTTAAAGGAATATTAAAAAGGCAAGGGGTCAAATCTGCAAGTTTTAGATGGAAAATCTGATCAAGCCTGGCAATTTAACTCCAAAAGAGAAGGAATGATATAGGGGGAAGTAGAATAAAACTCTTTCTTCTTGAAAGGAAAGCAAGAAGTAGTTTTCCTCAGCTTCTAGTTCTACCCTTGATAAAAAGGAGGAAGCAAAATAAAGCCACAAGTATCTGGGCATAGGAAAACCCAGCACTCTTCTTTTGGCTGGATTGCTCCTCCTAGGTATTTCCCAACCTTAGGAGGTTAGAGATTGAAAGAAAAGTGGGAGCCTCTGATACTGAAGCTTGGAGTGACAGGCTCAGAGGAGGAACTGCCAAGAGAAAAGAAGCATCATTAGGGGGTTGTAATGGCCATTGGTCCCAGAGAAAATGAGCAACAGCCTCTAATATGAAGAGTACAAGAAAGGGACATGAGCTAAGTCAATTGCTAAAAAATATGGTAAACATAAGCACAGTAGCCATGACAGCAAATGAGTATTAGTAATATTAGTAATGGAAGAGAAACCTCAGCATACATAGTGCCTTGCCTACCTCAGTCCATCTCCTATCAACTAATGCAAACATAGGGGAACTGGACAATGATTCAGGAGTGACAGCACCATCAGAGACACCAAGAGGATGCATGGCCCAGCAGCTCTGCTGAGCAAAGGCGGTTTCCAGAATTTCACTACCAGAGGCTCAGGTAGATGTTGCTGGTTTTGTCACCTATTTCTATCTTTGTTCTTCCTCATGTTACTATAGCTCAGGAAAAAAAAATGTTAAAGAGATTTTAGGTAGGACTGATATATCTAAATAGGAAATAATTTTCTCAGTATAAGCTTGGTTTGTAAGTAGAAGTTTGGTATTTCCAAGTAATCAGTATCAAAGTGTGCCCTCTAGAGTCATTTACTTTCCATTAGAATGTACCCTGATCTTGTCCTTAATACTATGTTGTTGTTAGGTGCCACAGTGTCATCATAAAGAGTCTGACTTCTACTGAGCCTCAAGGTTTTCAATGGCTGATTGTTTTGGGATCACCTCCGGAGTAGATTGCCATATCCTTCTTTTTTGTGTGGTGCTGGGGATTTAGGACTTCAGAGAGCACAGAACAGCACTCTACCAACTAAGCTAAACCCCAGACCCCTTAATGCTATCAAATTAAGATATTTAGGCTAGCATTGATGTTGTTCATCTTACAAATTAAGCATAAAGACTGCTTATTATGCTTGTATCTTTTTTTTTCCTCAACCAATGGGCATTTCTCTTGTTGGGAATAGATTTTCAGAAGATACTTTCCTACTTTGAAGAACTTCAGTGGAGTTTCTGGTGTTGGATTAACACCAGAAACTTTTGATATGATAGAGTCCCTTTTCAGAAAACCATGAGAAACAAGGAATTACAATTGTAACTATTGAGCCTATCATCCTTCAAATAATCTGAACACCTCTGTAATATTTTCATAAAATAACTACATAAATAAACATTTAACAGTGTTCATGCTGGGTGCAGTGGTGCATACCTGTAATCTCAGCAACTCGAGAGGATGTAGCAGGAGGATTGTGAGTTCAAGGCAGCCTGTGTAATTTAGCAAGACCCTGACTCAAAATGAAAAGTAAAAAATGGGCTGGGATGCAGCTCAATGGTAGAGAGTATGCAAAGCAGGTATGATGCCCTAGGTTCAATTCTCCCAGTAACCCTAATAATAATAATAATAATAATAATAATAATAATAATAATAATAACAAATTTAAAAATCATAAATGGCAACATACAGTGAGTTTAGTTTTCTTAGGAGAAGAAGTGGACATTGGTAACATCTGTGCTGTTAACTACTGGCTTTGTTCAGCTTCCAGTAATAACATGAAGTTATGTTATTAATAACATAATAAGGGGTTAAAACAAAAACAGAGATAATAAAGAGTTAAAACAAACCAGAAAAGAAAGAAAAAAATAATTTGGGAGAAGGAACAAGAAGTCAGAGTTCTTCATGAAGTACTTTATCTTAGAGAAGCAAGCTGTTGCCTATATTTAATAAGTCAGTGGGAGGTGAGAGAGTCAACATGGAACAAATTATATATTTTCATTTCTTGTTGGTTTTTTAGTAGTTTGAGACTTGTGGGATTTCAAGCTTTCATAGCAGTAACTCAGCCCAATATTATAGCATGTATCACCTTGGAAAAGCAATTGCAAAATGCTTGTTTGTATTCTCTTTGTGCACTGAGTAGGCTGGAATCATTCTCTTCAAACATCATTTACAACTCAGTGTAATGAGCACATGCAGTCAGCAAGGCTTTTAAAAGTTAATGAGAAATAGAAAACTTTAGGGGGTTATTTCTCAATATGCGCAGTATCTAGAACTAGGTCCATAGTTTTAAAAGAGAACTTCTGACCTTAGCTTAGATTTCATTTTCAGGACAATAGACTGAGAACAAAGACATCCATCTTGTCTTGAACCTAATTAAGGAGAAAGCAATGGAGAGAGAAAAAGAAGGAAAAGGAAGAATCATGAAAGGAGGGAGACAGGGAGCATAGAGTGTGTTTTTTCATTGAGTGTTCTACAGAGCAGGGAAAATGATCTTATCCCAGATTTTAAATACTGCACAACTAGCCCAGGCAATACCAGAGAAGTTAAAGGGAAGGTTGAAAGGGAAGAAGACATAGCAGAGTAAAGCAAAGCCCTTTTCCCTGTACTAATTTTTTTTTTAATTTCAAAAGAGATGGGGAGAGGCCTTTTTGAGATGATTAATTGGGAGACCAGAATTAATGTTACTACACAAGGCATGGTCAAAGAGAGATGGAAATTCTATCTCTGCTAATTTAGTAAAAGAATGTAAGTAGTACAAATATTAAAAAGAACAATAAATTAGAAACTTGTTATTCTTCTTGACTCCAGGGTGTGTGGGCTGTATGGCCTTAACATCTTATTAGACTTTCCTGAGAATTTGTCTCTAAAAGGAAAGGTTTTGATGAGATACCACCTGTGCTTCCCAAAGTTAAATTTTCAATTTCATTAGGGGACAGAAATTTGGAATTTTTAAAATAGTGTGAAAAAACACGGAGAAATTTGTGAATGTTAAGCACTTTTTATCTGTTTGTGCTTAGAAAACTCCACAAGTTCTATAATACACTCAGTGCCTTTATTTTTTATTTTCTTAGTTCTTAAGTATGTTTATTCTCAAAGGGTAATTAATATCATTCTCTCATACTTCAAGTTCTATCATTTCAAAAACTGACATTATAATGGAAAAAACAGGGATTTGGAAAATGAAATTAAATACACTCTGGAAAAATCCCAGGCTTTGCCAAGGCAACTAACAGCATTTCATATGTATACTATAATCAACAAATTCATCACTTTGCTATTTTAACACAGTCATAAAACATTGTTTATAATATTACTACAAAGGCATTTTCTAGAGTAGTTGCAACATAGCAATAAAACTCCATGGTTTATATACTTGAGTAGTTTTGCCATTCCATTCATCATGCATCAGAAAGAATAGGATATTTTAGTTCCAGCTTTTGAGTTTAAATCTGAGGTCCTAAGACATACAAAATAAGATCTATTATTTCAAAATTTAACTTGGGTATAAGTAATAGCTATGTTTAAAAAGAAAAAAATAGTCATCTAACTGAATATTTTGGCAAGATTTTTGGAAAAATGAAACAGGACCAAATAAAAGCACCAAGACTGCCAAGTCCACATATTTGGAGGTTTCTACCCCAAACTTTCAAAACTAATTTTTAAAAGGAAAAAGATCTAAATACTTTCAAGTTTTAGTGAGTTTGTTACAGTTTCCTAGTATATGATGTGACCAGGAATCCTCTTTAAGCTTTATTTCCTCCTTGAATCCAAACCATAAGCCTCACAAAATTTCAGTAATGCCTTTAACTGAAAGTTAGACATTTAATGATTGGAACCATCAAAGCTTTTTATCCCACGGAAAGCAGTAAAGTTGAAGAGAACTCTCTCATAGACTACTGAACTTTAGAGCTAACAAAAAAGTATTTTGCCACATGGAGAGCACAGCATTGAGCAGCACTTTTTTTTTTCCTGTTGCTTCTCTTCCTTATTCTCAGAGGAAGAGGAGGATGCCCACTCTCTGTTTGAACAGCCAATGTGTGCTCAAGTGGATCAGGTAGTGGTCTACACTGTTGTCTCTGTAGATGGAAACTGCTATTTTTTAAACCTGCCTATGATAGAATAAGCAAGTTTCATTCAATCCTCTTGGCCAACTGACCTTCCACCCATCCTTTATCATTAATTAAGGTAATGATTTAATATACATCCCCTGACTTCTTTCTAGCTCCACATCGTTCCAAACCTGAGTGGAAGCCGCCTTAAATTCCAGTGACTTAGCACTGTCTATACCTTCAGCCTATACACAAGAATATATATTTTAAAATATATTGTTAAAACACTGCACTATGTTGGTCTACTTTCCATCACTATAATCATTACCGGAGATAACCAACTTACAATAAGAAAAGGTTTATGTTGGTTTATGGTTTTATAGGTTTCAGCCCATAATTTGCTGGCCCTGGGGATTTGGTCTGTGGTGGCACATCATGGCAGAAGCATGTGGAAAAGCTAAACTATTCACCTCATGACTAGCAAGTAAGATAGAGAAAAAAAGTAGGGTCTAATGATGCCCCTCAATGTAATGCCCCCAATTACCTGAAGATGTCCCATTAGACCCCACCTCTTGAAGGTTCTTCTGTCTCCCAATAGTGTCATGAGCTGGGAACCAAGCCGTTAACACAAGAGCATTTGGAGGACATTTCCTATCCAAAATAAAGTGCTCTGTGTGTAAGCAAGAAGCAAGAATCAAATTTGGATGGGACCTGGACTCCAAAATCAAATAACTATCTCTAAAAGGAGAACCTCTCTCTCAACTTAGTGCCCTCAACCCCTTCTCATCCTATTGTCCTGGTGCTGTTCTGTCCAATACAGCCAGTTGATAACTTGTTGTTGTTATTGTTGTTAGGTGCCACTGAGTTGGTGTCCGACTCATAGCGACCCTACATACAACAGACAAAACACTATTGTCAGTGCTTCTTTGTTATGCATAGGGTTTTCAAGGGCAGATTGATTTTGGGGAATGGGTTGCCTGGTCCTTCTCCTAAGCCTACGGTATCTGGTGTTCCTAGGTGGTCTCCCATCCAAGTACTAATCATCGCTAACCCTGGTTAGCTTCCAAGATCTGATGAGATCAGATGCCACAGTGCTACAGTGGCAGGCTGTTGATATCTTAGCTATGCTAATTAGGAGCTATGTGACCTTGACCAAACAACTTTTCTCTGGGCCTCAGTAGCTATATCTGAAAGTGGTGATAGAATTTGTACTATGGTAGGAATTTGACTGCAATTAAAATGTTGGAAGGGAAAAATGATTTTTTTCTTCAACCATTTTGTTTGTGGTTGAATGAAGAACAAATTAACAAGAAGAAAACAAGAAGTTTACTAACATGTATAATCCAGATATAGATAGGAGACACCCAGGAAATGGGTATTTCTCAAACAAGTGGCTTTGATTCCCAGCTTATCTAGTGTGTTCAACAAAGGGCAAAACATTTTTGAAGAAGTGACAAGACAAAGAAAAAAGTTTTGAGTGTGCCATGAGAAAATTCAAAGACCTTTAACAAAAAAGGAAGTCAATGGGAAACCAAAATTTCAGTTTTAACAGTAATCTTCAAGATTTTCTCCAAGATATAAATGATTATTTTGTATTTTATAACTTAAAAAGCAGCTATTAGTACATTTCTTTGATGTAGCAGGAGACCAAAATAATTTTGGAGAAAGAATAAATATGTGAAGAGAGAAAAAAAAAATTTTGAGTCTCTAGGTTTGGCAACTTGTGGGAAGATAGATGTTAAGCAAAATAAGGCAAACTCAGAAGACAAATATCACAAGTTCTTTCTCATATGCAGAATTCAGGCCTAAAGAAAAATAAATAAATAAAGACATGAGAGTAGGAAGGGGACTATTGGAGTTAGGGAGGAAAGTGGGATGGGAGAGAGGGTGATGTGGGGTAAATGCGATCTAAGTAGATTGTATATATGTTTGAAAACATCGTAATGAAACCAATTATTTTATAAAATTAGTATATGCTAATAAAAAGGATTCATATATATGAAAAAAATGAAAGACTTAATACAGCTTCCTGAGGTACCATGTTCAGTGTGATTAGAATCTAAAGTCATGTTATGTGGAATAAACTTTGTTTTCCCTAGTTAAAGCAGTGGTAGAGCCGGGATCATACATCTGCTTTTAGGAAGATGGAAGGAGTACAAGGAGCTTTCTTGCATCTATTTCTTTATAATTATCTTCACCTCAACAATAATTCATATTTTGGAAGAATATGCTGGTCTCACAATGTGTACTGTGGCATTTCACTTCATTATTTTTATATCATCATTATTGTCTTCAAAGAGTTGGTTGCTACTACCTTAAGTATCTTGGACATTCCTTTCATTCTGCTTACATTGTACTTGATAAATCATTTCATTCCAACAATTTTCACAAAGTACATTGCTTGCTTACATATTTATCTCTCTGTGGTCTGTCAGTTCTTCAAGAAAAGCAAGCAAATAGATCTTATAGCTGTATATCCCCAACTCCCAACTTGAAACTGGGACATAACATAACTGAACTTATGTTCAGTGAATGAATAAATGAATGGATGCATTTAATAAATGAATGAATTATATTTAAAGAAATTATGTGAAAAGGGCAAATAACTTTTGCAACTAAATGTTATGAGGGGCTTATTTTCTTATAGGCAACTCAGGAAAATTATTGTGAAGACAAGGAGAAATATGTCTGAAACTTACAGATGGTTTTGTTTAAAAGAAAAGGATCATAGAAATATGCTAATCTAAAAGAAGGACATATGCAAAGTCCAGAGTGACATACAATCCTAATCAAGGCATAGGAAGAAATTCAGAATGGTTAGATCTTAGATTGGAAAAATGTGACAGTGAAAGAACTAAGTTACATAAAAACTCTAATACTGAGTTTTAAAATAATGAAGAAGAATCACCAAAAGATTTGAGTGGAAGATCCATGATATTAAGATTATGAGTCAAGAAAAATTAATCTGATGACAATTTATCAAATAGATTGGAGTGGCAAAATATCATGTTAGAAGCTGTGAACCCTAACCATAGGAGTTGCAACAGAAAGAAGACGGATGTAGCATATACAATGGAAGTAAAAAAAAACTCCCTCTCAGAATTCAGTGAAAAGCAGACCTTGAAAATCTCTCATTCTAGCAGGCTCAACAAAACAATAATAGACAACTGCTTTCTATGATGTTAATCAAAAATACTGGCTATGTACCCAGAGAATACTAATAACTAGGCTTCTCTGAGTCTGCAGGCATAGCATCCTGGCATCCAATCCTGCCTGATCTTGGAAGCTAAGCAGGGTCTGCCTGGTTAGTCCTTGGATAGGAGACTGCCTGGGAATACCAGGTGCTTCAGCCTAGGTAGGAAGAAGGACCTGGCAATCCACTCCTGAAACAATCAGCCATTGAAAGCCCTATGAATACCAAGAAGCATTGACAATAGTGCTGGGCATGGCACAATGTTGAGGAGTGTTTCATTCTCTTGTACACAGAGTCACTATAATATGGATCTGACTGAATAACACTTAACAATAACGACAGCCTTCTCTGAAGCAATTGCTGTTGAATTTTAGGAATTGGCTTCTTCCCTTTTATCTTTCTACCATCATTTTATCCCAAGCTTTTTCATCTTTAAGGCAGCATCTCATCTTACCTGCTCTCTCTCTCTCTTGATTCCTGAGCTCAAATATGTCTGATCCTGTCAGATCTTGGAAGTTAAGCAGTGTTGGGCCTGGTTAGTACTTGGGTGGGAGACTACCTGGGAACACCAGGTGCTGTAGACTTGGGAGAAGTACCTGGCAACCCATTCCCAAAAAGCAATCAGCCATTGAAAGTCCTATGAATAGCAGAGAAGCACAACAATAATGTTTCGCTTGTTGTACACTATGAATCAGATACCAGCTCAGTGGCACCTAACAACAACAACAGGTACCTGGCAGCAGTCCTGCTGGTGCATAACTAATACCCCTATAGGATATTTTTCTTTGTTATTATTAAAGCCTTAAATGTCAGTGTTGATTATTTCAGTCATACAAGACTTTAAAAAAATTACTTGAGAACCCTCCTCTTATTTTCCCCGTGCCCTTGCCTTTCTCCCTTAAATAAAATTAACCTATTAAAAATAAAATAATATCTGACATTTATGTGACATTTTTTCTTAAGAAGTTCATAGATGTTTTCCAGAAATTTCTTGATGATTAGAGGAAAAGGAGGAAACACAATCCTACTTTGCATTTGAGAAGACACATAGGCTTAAAGGAAAATTTTATTCCTAAGATTCATAGCAAAACTTCTACAAATCCAGGAAAAAGGAAAAAAAAAAGGAAAAAGCTTCTTGACTGTTGGACCAGAACTTATAGCTTCAGTAGGAATAGATGAGGAAAGATCACTAGTGGACTGTCTTAGGGAATGAAGAAGGCTCAGTGCTCTGAGTGAAAAGTGATAGCCTTGGAAGACCAGCACCATGACCGTGACCATCAATATAGCACATAGGAAAAATGTTTGGAAATTCTCTGAAAGTTAGATGATACCTTTAATCAAAGACAAAATTCTCAGAATGAAATTTTGTCATTTACAAAAAGGAACAAATTACTGGGTGTCCAACTCTGAAGGGTAACTATACTCCTGTTGTAGTAGTATGTCTTCCTAAGATGATGTACATATAAAACAAACTGAGCTCAATATTACATTAAATGTTGTATACTCTCCCTTATGACAATGGAAAAAATGTATATCAAATGTAGAAAATAATTTAATGTGGTCAATTAATATCCAAAACTTTGTCATTTTCTCAATTATATATTCAGTTCTAACAATAACTATGTGTGTTTACATAATCTGGATGATAAAAATTTTATCAAACCTTTCATTTTGCCACTGTGATATTTTACTTCAAGCCATGTAGGTATACACTAAAAGATAGACTATACTCCTGTGTACTCTATTAGTACCCAAATCTTGCTGCAATATATTGCCTTCCATGTTAATATGGTCTTAAATTTGGGATATACTCAAGACTATGAAGAAACTTTATAATTCTTTTTATTTGTTTAAATTAAGTACATTTTAAATGGTACATAAAATTAAAATTATGCATACAAATGGAATAATGTGATACTTTGATATGTATATGTATTTTATACACACACACACACACACACACACACACATATATATATATATATGATGTTTAAACCAGGTTAAACATATTTATCTCCTCATATATTTATCACTTCTATGATGAAAACTTTCAAAATCCTTTTTTATAGATTTTTTAAATATACAGTACATTATAGTTATCTATAGTCACCCTATTCTGCAATACCTCACCAGAACTTCTTGTTCCTATCTAACTATAAGTAAGTACTTAATTATTAGCTTTTTCCTATCCTTTCTCCCATAGTTTCCCCAGCCCAAGCTAACTACCATTCTACTCTCTATTTCTATAAGATCATTTTTTTAAGATTCCCCATATAAGTCAGATTATGCAGTACTTAGCTTTCTATGACTGTCTTATCTTACTTAATCTTCATTTTCATCCATCTTGCTGCAAATGACAGGATTCCATTCTTTTTATAGATGACTCATATTCCATTGTGTATATGTCCCGCATATTCTTGATCCATTCATCAATTGATGGAGATCTAGGTTGCTGCCAATTCTTGACTATTGTGAATACAGCTGTAACAATCATGGGAGTCCCAGGAATGGGACTGCTAGATCATATGATAGTTCTATTTTGGAATTTTTTTAGGAACTTCTATATTGTTTTCCACAATAGCTATATAATTTACATTCCCACTAACAGTGTGCAAGAATTCCCATTTCTCCATCCCCTCTCCAGCATTTGTTTTCACTCAACTTTTTGATAATAGCCATTCTTACATGGGTGAGGTGATACCATTGTGATTTTGATTTGTATCCCTGAGAATTAGTAATGTTGAGCATTTCTTCATGTACTTGTTGGTCATTTCAATGTCACCTTTTGAGAAAAGTCTACTTAGCTCTATCTAATATTTTTAATTATGTTTTTTGCTATTTTTAGAGTTTCTTGTATGTTCTAGATAACAGTGAATTATCAGATGTGCCGTTTACAAATATTTTCATCCATTCTCTATGTTGTTTCTACTCTCTGTTGATTGTTTCCTTTCCTGTGCAGAAGCTTTTTAGTTCAGTACAATCCCAGTTGGCTATTTTTGCTTTTGTTTCCCATGCTTTGGAGACCTTACTCAAAAATCCTTGCTCACTCCAATATCTTGAAGAGTTTTCCCTTTGTTTTCTTCTAGGTGTGTCATAATATCTGGTCATACTGTACATCTTTAACATTTTGAGTTGGTTTTCATAACTGATGAGAAATTGGTATTTATTTTCATTCTTCTGTCTAAGGATATCCAATATCCCAGCACCATTGTTTTTGTCTAATGTGTGGTCTTACCACCATTGTTTGAAATCAATTGACTATGGCTGCATGGGTTATTTCTAGCTCTGTATTTTGTTCTAGTTGTATTTACATCTGTTTTATACCAATAACAAGCTGTATTTATTACTACAGTTTTGTAGTATACTTTGAAGCCAGGTCTCATCATGACTCTAGCTTTGTTCTTTTTGTTCAAGATGGCTCTGGCTATTTAGTTATGTGGTGGTTCTATATAAATTTTAGGATGGTTTTTTTCTAGTTCTGCACAGAATGTCATTGTTATTTTGATAGGAATTGCATTTAATCTGTAGATCACTTTGATTATTTATGGACATTTTAACAATGTTGTTTTTCTAATCAGTGAACATTGGAAGTCTTTCCATTTTTTATGTCCTTTTCAATGTCTTTCATCATTTTATAATTTTCACTATAAAGATCTTTCAGCTCGTTGGTTAAATTTATTTCTAGGTATTTTATTTATTTCTTTGTAGCTACTATAAATAGGGTTGTTTCCTTGATTTCTGGTTCAGATAATTAGCTATTGGCATATAACAACATTTCTGGGGTTTTGTGTGTTGATTTTGTATTCTGTAACTATGTTGAATTTATTTATTTGTTCAAGTAGGTGTTTTTTGTTTTGTACTGTTTTGTTTTTCTAGTGAAGTTTTTGATTGTGTCTTCTGGAAGGAGAATTTGACTTCCTCTTCTCCAACATGGATGTGTTTTATTTCTTTCTCTTGACTGATCCCTTTGGCTAGGATAGCCAGAATAAAAGTGTTAAATAAAAGGGTTGAAAGTCAACTTTCTTGTCTTGATCCAGATCTAGAGAGAAAGATTTCAACTTTTCCCCATTCAGATAATATCTTTTGGCTTATTATACATGGACTTTATGTTACAGCATTTTCCTTCTGTAATTAATTTGTTCCTAGCTTTAATCATAAGCAGATATTGAATTTCATCAAATGTTTTTTGTTTCTATTGAGATGATCATATGGTATTTGCCCTTCAATTTAGTTAATGTGGGGTATCATGTTTTTGTTAAGGATTTTTCAGGATGAATAAATTTTTTAATTTGCTGTTGTATTTGGTTCCCTAGCAATATTTTTGAAGATTTTTGTACCTAGATTCACCAAGGAAATTGGCCTAAGATTATTTGTTTCCTTTTACTTTTTGTTTCTTTCTTCTTTCTTTCTTTCTTTCTTTCTTTCTTTCTTTCTTTTTTGATGTCTCTATCTGGTTTGGGCATCCAATTTCACCTGATCATAGAAGTTAAGCAGGGTCAGCCTGCTTAGTCCTTGGATGGGAAACTACCTGGGAATACTAGGTGCTGCAGGCTAGGAGAGAAGAACTTGGCAGTACACTTCTAAAACAATCTGCCGTTAAAAACCCAATGAATAGCAGAGAAGCACTGACAATAGTGCCTGGCACTACACAGTGTCAGGCAATGTTTCATTCCATTGTACATGTAGTCGCTGAGTCAGACCTGACTCAATGGCACCTAACAATAACAACAACTGGTTTTGATATCAGAATAATTCTTGCTTTGTAAAATGTGTTAGGGGTATTTCTTTCCTCTTCTATTTTGGGGAATAACAATGGAGAATTGATTTTGATTTGTAAAACTCTTGAGTAGAATGTAGCAGTGAAGCCATCTGGTCCTGGGCTTTTTTATTGATGGAAAACATTTTATTACAGATTTTCATTTTGTTGTTATTCTGTTCAGTTGTCTTTTTCTTCATGATTCACTCTTGGAAATGTACATACATCAAGAAATTTGTCCATTTCTTCTATAATATCAAATTTGTTAGTCTGTAATTGTTACTATTAATCTGTAATGATCCTTTGTATTTCTGAGGATTCAGTTGGAATGTCTCCATTTTCATTTCTGATTTTATTTGAGTATCTCCCTCCCCCCTCATACTCACACTCACATACACACACAATTTAGAGACAGGGTCTCCCTAAATTACACAGGCTGCCGCTGACCTCATACTTGCTATCCTCCTGCCTTAGCCTCCCAGGTAGCTTGAATTAAAGGCATGTGGCACCACACCTGGCCTGTGAGAACCAACTCTTTTCATTGTTGTTGATCTTTGTATTGCATTTTTAGAGTCTTTCACTTATTTTTGCTCTGAGTTTTATTTTTTCTTCTACCAATTTTGAGTTTGGCTTATTCTTTATTTTCTAATTTTTGAGAATTAATATAAATTGTGATCTTTCTGCTTTTTCAATGTAGTCTTTGATTGCTATAAACTTCCCTTTTAGTAGTATTGTTCTTATATTCCATGGGTTTTGATATGTTACATCTCCTTTTTATTCATTTCAAGAAATTTTTAAATTTTTTC
>VMDO01030166.1:0-21725 GCA_007922755.1 Pedetes capensis | reverse complement strand
TGAATGAAAGCCTTCCTGCAAAAAGATTTAAAAACATCAAATAGGAGTTCCACAGTTAGATTCTCACATAAGAAAGTGCTGGGTCAAAAAAGTCAGCTCTTATGTATCTCTTGAGTACATATTGTCAAACATATTCCCAATAAGTTGTCACTATTCACTTTTTTCAGAGTAGAATTTTTTCATTTGTGATATTGTTGTTGTCAAAAAGTTGTCATTTTATTTAACCTGTGTTCATTTCAACGAAAAAATTTATTTCCCATTACCAATTTTAATTTTAGAGGCAGAACAGAATGGTGGTTAGGAGCCTTAACTTGGGAGTCAATTAGTTATATCCCAGTGCTGCCTGTTAGTGTATTTTGCCATTTATTTATCTTAACATATGAACTTTCTTGCAAAGACTTAGTGGAAAGTTGCCAGTCACATCCTTCCAGAAGTTAATATTCCTTCTGCAATTTCACAATACAATTTCTATGCTTCCTGGTATCTTTTATAACACAAAGCCTAGTAGGCAGGATAATGATCATGCCTATTTGTATACTGCAATTTTCTTGTATAATCAATGTCTGGGGCAGAGTAAGAACTGAACTTATATTTTAAAAAATGTGAATCTTGATAAAGAATATCTTACCATCTTGGTAAAGAATAAAGATAATTATTTGCTAAAAACAAAGAATTGACTGATCAACTACATGTATCACATGGCAGTTATTCAATCATGGTAATGATTTTACAGGTTAAGAATTTCCAGCTCAATTTATGGTTGCAGTGGGTTGAATAGCATCCACCCAATATACATGTATGCCCACTACCTGAGAATGTGACCTTATTCAGAAATAGTATCTTTGCAGATGTAACTAATTAAACATCTCAAGTTGAAACCATCCTGGATTTAAGGTGGTCCCTAAATCCAATGAACTATACCCCTGTCAGAAGACAAGTGGAAAACAGACACAGAAGGAGTTTCTGTGCCTTGAGGTGGACATGGCTATCATGCTGTCATAAGCCAAGGGATATCAAGAGCCATCCAAAGCTGGAGGTGGCAAGAAAGAACTCTCCTCTAGAGATAGTTCTTTCTAATTAAGTGTGACTCTGCCAACACCCTGATTTTAGACTTCTAGTCTCACAAACTAAAGGGAATCAATTCTTGTTGTTTTAATGAAGTTTGTGGCAATTTGTTACAGTAGACAACTAATAGAATGGGTGGGGAACAAATGCTCTGAGCACATCAACCCTCTTCCCTGAGCTTGCATTTTCCTGGTGGTGTGGAGAGAAGCTTGGATTCTCCTCATCTTTTGGGACAATTACCACTCTCACATACAACTGCCCTGGTCGTGGGCTAAGGACAACCCAAGTCTTTCAGCTCATGAAGAGAGTGAGCAGAACAAATAGAAAATACAAAAACTCCAAAATAAAACTATAAGATACATCCAGAATTAGTTCCATTTAGATGTGTTTCTTTGAGTAACAATTTATGTGAAATCCTTTCAGCCTTACCCCATTTTGCAGCTGGCTTTGTGACTCCTATTGGCATGGCCTCATAAATGTACCACTATATTTGCCAGACAACCTGTTATTATCTATCCTGTGGATCTCACTTCATAAGAGAAGCCCATGCCCAAGTTACATTAATACCTCCCAACTGTCCCCAGACAAAATAAACAGTGCCTATTTTTCACAACTGGAGCCACAAAATGACAGGGTGCACTTTTTCCTATCTTTGAGAAAGTTATTGCTAAATATGTAAATGATTATTTTAAATGTTTTCATTTTATTCAGATTATATTTTATTTATTTTTTTATTAGCAACTATTTTTAGTGTTCAACCTAATGGGTTTCATTATGACTGTTCCAGCCATGCATTTTCATTTCTTTTGAATGAAATATTCTCAAATAATGGAATGACTACATTGGCTATGTTACTGTCCCCAGGATCCAGGGTAGCCTGCAGTGGGAAAAGTTGAAAGAAACTTAAAATGTGACCAATCTATTTGCCATCACTAAGGAAAAGTTTGGTCTGATATAATTTGAATTGTCTACAGAATTGTGAAACATTTGCTTCACGCATGGTCAATATATTGCATTTTGTTTTGAACATGGCCATTACATAGCAATTTCCCTTAAATTTTTCAGAGTTTACCAGATTATCTTACTCTACTGCTTTATCTTCCTCTCTCCTTACAATGGAGTATGAAATATTCAGAAAACAATGTCAGTGAGATGCCCTTGGATTTCATTTGTGAGTCCTCAATGTAGCTTAGATTCTTAAGCAAGATTGAAGAACATGGTAGAGATAAAGTGAGAAGAGAAGCAAACCTCAATATCATGAGAAACATGCTAATATATGTATGACATACAGGGAACATTATATTTTTGTTACTTATTCATTTATTTTGTCTTGAGGTAGGGTCTTGCTAAGTTATGCTGCCTATGGCCTCAAACTCACAATCCTTCCGCTTCAGCCTCCTAAATCACTGGGATTTAGGCATATGCCACAGCACTTGACTTTGCTTTTTTATTTTTAGTTGTAAAAGTATTTGTCCATATTTATAGGGTATGGTATGATAATCTGATGTATGCATGCAGTATGTAATCATGAAATCAGTGTAATTAGTATTTCCATGCCCTCAGAATTTTTTTTGTTGTTTCTATATGTTGGGAGCCTTTATATTCTTCTACTTATACTGAAATAAATACCATATTCTTGTAGACTAAACTGTGCTATAGAACACTGTAACTACTTCTTCCTGTATCTCTGTTGCTCCCATTAGCCAACCTCCCTCTGTTGTCTCTAGTCCTTCTTCCACTAGTGACCACAATTTTATTCTCTGCTTCTTCAATTCATGGTATTGCACAGGTGACTGAATAAGTGATCTAGAGCCAGACTTCCCCAGGCACACTAGCAAGGACACATCATGGGTGAGTTGATGTCAAAGGGACTGAGGCTAACTGCATGGCTATCAGAGGCTATACGAAATCCCATCCAAACTACTGAAATGATCTGCATTGATGTGGACCTAATGCAGAGCAGAAGGCAAAGGGAATGTGAAGCATAGGTCTCCTTTCATACAGCTTCCTTTTCGTGCATTTGTATGTGCTCATGGTCCACCCCACTTGCCACACCAAGTGAAGGAAAGCTGCTCTCTTAGGTGCAATTGACAAAGCAAACAGGTGTGTATTCTCTATATAGTTATACACAGTCTTTATACTCATTCCTATTTATTTGTATCTGTAGGTCAAACTCCTCATCTTGTTTAGATGTTGTTTGTATAAAAAATAATATTCACTGTGTTGATACTATTTGCTAGATATACCACCAAGGCAGAAGCATTAGCCTTAAGGAATTTGGTCTGGTAGACCATAGATGAGGATAAAGGTACACACATATGCATGTGTGATATGTATACAGAGGGTACCAATAAATATGTACATAACTTGGGACAAAAACATCCCATTTTGCTGTTTTAAGAATGTGTCATATGCCTGTTCTGATGTGATAGTAGAAATATAGTTCAGAATATCATACTATATGTTGCTATCATAATTCAATTCAAGTTCAATATGTAATATATAGATAACATCTCTTAAATTACATATATATTTTGGCACCCCTATATATATCTTACATATGAAATATATGATAAATAATACATAGGAAATATTTACATGCCATATATTTTATATATAAAATAAATGAAGAATTGAGTTGTGACTCCCACCTCCATTCACATCCTGAAGTACTAACACCAAGTAGTCCTACAAAAAGTGATCTTATTTACATATAGTGCTGTTGCAGATGTACTCACCTAAGACTGGAGTAGGGGGTCATACACAAAGGGGGAATGCCACATAAATGTGAAGACAGAGATTGGGCTGATACATGTGTGAACCAAGAGACATCAAATATTGCCAAGAAACCACCAAAAGCTAGTAAGGCCTGGGACAGATCTTTTTCCAGGTCCCTCCAAAGGAGCATGGCCAGACCAACATCTTGATCTTAAACTTCCAGCTTCCAGAATACTAAGACAATAAATTCCTGCTGTTTAAGCCACCCAGTCCATGTGGTATAGCACCCTAGCAAAGAAATGCACCCTAATGAGAGCAAACAAAAATCATTTATTCGGAAATCACATGTAAATATATATGCATACACACAGCAAGAATGTCAAATGTCACCTAACTCAAGATGCTCATGTTCTGAAATGAATAAATCTATTTGTCATAAGATAACCAAATTCTTTCAGTGGAAAAGAAGCAAAAGATGACTTTAAAAGGATTCAAGAGAAATACATTGACTTTTTCACTAAATATTTTTAAAATTGAAAATATTAAGAACTCACTCGTGCTAATTTCAAAATAATGACAGTCAAATGTTGTAACTCTCAACACATTATTATGTACTTAGTATTTGTGTGTTGAATTAATTAGAGATAAATGATAAAAGCTTCAGGGCTTCCTATATGCCAGAAGATGTACTAAATGATATATACTCATTATCTCAAGTAATTCTCACAATACTGTTGGAGGACTGATACAACTATTTTCCAAATTTTATAGATATACTAGTGAGTCTTTGAGAATCTAATTGTTGTTTTGTTGTTAGGTGTCAGCAAGTCAGTCTGACTCAGTGACCCTCATAGGGTTTTCAATGGCTGACTTTTTCAGGAGTGAACTGCCACATCATTCTCTTGTTTTTGTAGTGCTGGGGATCAAAACTAGGTCCTCAGAGAGTGTAGAGCAGGTGCTCTATCAAAGCAATTGATGCATGATAGATCAATCACAATTCACACGCCTTTGCTTCATATCCTTAAGGATTGCTTTGAATGTTAGTTCTGATTAAAAAGTTATGAATTGCACATCTCCTAAAGAATTTTTCCATTTTTCTGCAGAAGGGCATGAGCCTCAGCCAGCTTGTTTATGTTGTCCTGTGTTATGGTTTGAGTCTAAAATGTCACAAAGTTGATGCATTTGATTGTTTTCTCCCCAGTTGATGGTGCTGTTTTGATAATCTATGGAACTTTTGGAGGTGGGACCAAGCTTGCAGAAGTAGATCACCAGCGGTAAGCCTTTGGAGGTTTTGCCAGGGTCCTCAATTCTGCCCAAGTTCTCCCTTTCCTACTGGTCAGCCACAATGTGAACAGCTCTCCTCCACTACAGGCTCCTTTTGCTGTTCTGCTATGCCTTCACTGCCACTATGGACTCAACCATGAGATAAAATAAATCTTTTCTTTCTTAAGCTATTTCTGTCAGATATTTTGGTAACAGCAATGTACAAGTTAAGACAGAAAATTGGTACTGGAATAGGGTGATTAGCACAGTGAAACCTGACTATATGGTTCTTAGACCATTGAAACAGGTTTATGGGAGAACTTTTAAAGAGTTTGGAGAAGCAGGCTAGCAAAGTAGCTGGAATGCTATAAGCAGAACTTAATGGACAGGTCCTGAGGGAGTTTGGAGACCAGAGTGCCAATACAAATGCAGACAGTAAAGCTGGTGCTCAAGGGGTTCCAGAGGAAAATAAGGACTCTATTGAAAATTGGACTAGTGGCCATAAATATCACATTTGGGCAAAGAATCTGGCTATGTTCTGCTCATATCCTAAAAATTTGAGGGAGGCTAATTTCAAAAATAGTATAATAATTAATATCATGGAGAAAATTTCAAGACAGCATAGTACTTAAGGTCTGGCCTGGCTACTTTCAATCAAATTTATAACCAAAATATAAAGGTGTAAAATACATAGAGGAAATATTTTTAAAATGGGCAATCTAGCCAGAAAATCCAAGCATTTAAAGTTCCCAGACAAGTTCAAGCAAAGAGGCAATAACTATTAAAGAGATAAGTGCCATTAAAGAGAAGCAAAGCACTTTGAATTTGGAACAATAGTAGAAATGGGCCAGGGGCAAGGCAGAAGGTGGCAAGACCCCTCTAATGTAAGGTTACTGGTATGTGAAACCAAACTCATTTGAAAGATATTCCTTTGAAAAGAGTGTCAGAAGAGTGAGTACTTCTATGCCACTCTGCTGGAAAAGGGCCTCATAGGGAACAGTTCTCCCAGGTTCAGTCACCTTAGTACACAGAGACCTCTGCAGTTATGGCCATATCTACCACTTGAGCTGGCAGCAGACCTTGGCATCATCCATGTGGTGCTGGTTTTATAGGAATTCAGAATGCAAGAGGTGTGGAATCATCGAGGTTTGTAACAAGGTCCAGAAAAAACCTTGGGTAGTCAGAAAGTGTGGCAGAGTGGAATTTCCTATAGAGAGTCCCAGATGACGCATCTTGAAGCTTTGAGGGTAAGGCCTAAGCAGAAGAGGAGACCCAAGGATGTTAGATATGCCAGCAATGTGGAAATTCAGCCAAGGAAAGCTGCTGACTACCAAAGGACTCAGCCCAAAAAAGGCCATGTGACCTGCAAATGACAAGGCCATGAGGTAGAGCTGCCCAAGACTATTTAAGCCCAGATAATGCTGCTACATATGCCAGATGCCAGACATCAACCTGTAGGACCCAAAATTTCCGCAAATACATATTAGTCTTGCTTTGGTCTGATTTTTCCTTGCTATCTTCCTGTTACTCCTTTTCAGAATGGAAATATTTACTCTGTGCCATTGTATATTGAAAGCATGTAACTTGTTTTTGTTTTTTATAGGGATTCACAGCTAAGATTGTTTTGAATCTCATTAGAGACTTTCAACGTGGACTTTTGAACAATGTTGGAATAGTTAAGACTTTGGGAATTCTTGAAATTGGACTGAACACATTTTGCTTTAGGGGATGGCTATGAGCCTTTGAGGGTCAGCAGTAAAGTACTATGATTTGAATCCAAAATGTCTCTCAGTAGGTATGTGTTGGAATGTTTGGTACCCAGAAGTGGTGCTGTTTGGGGAGACTGTCAAAGTTTGGGAGGTGGCACCTAGCTGGCAGAAATAGTTCATTGGGGATGGGCCTTTGACATTTTACCCAGGCCCCCAGTTCTAGCCAAGCACTCTCTATGCTCTAGATCTGCCGTGATGTGAGGAACTCTCCTCTTCCGTCTTTCTTACCAGTACTCTATCACGCCTTCCCTTCCACCAGGGCCTGAAAGACTTTGAACCATAAGTCAAATAAATATTTCCTCCGTTAAGCTGTTCTTTCAGTTATTTTTGCAGTAGTAATGTACAAGCTAACTAACATACCCTGCCTGCTTCCCAGGGTCCTTAGAGAAGCACATTGCAGCTTTTGTCCTTCACCTCCAGCACAGGTCCCTACTCATTATACCTCTTGGTATACAGCAAATTTCATGTCTATAGAGTAAGGAGAAGCAGATTTCAACACTAGTGCTATAATCTATAGATGCATTATTTGATCCTCTTAAAAATTGATTTCTTTACCTATTATATGACAAAAAACTTTATATCAAATACTTTGTAATAAATAAGAAAATATATTTAAAACATTTATCCTAACACATAGCAGGAATGTTTTAAGGATCATAAAGCCTTGAATATGTAATATTAAATGGCATTTGAAGAACTCTTACTAATGTTATTATTGTTGTTAGGTGCCATCAAGTCAGGTCCATCTCTTAGTGACCCTATGTACAACACAATGAAACACTCCCCAACACTGTGCCAGGCACATGATCTTTTTTATGTTTAAGTCCATTGTTGCACCCTCTGACTAGCAGTGGATTCTAATTGATAGCTCTCAAGTAATGACAGGCTGGGACGTAGCTATTTGAAGTCCTCCCAGATTGAGAGTGGGTCCTTCCATGGGATTTTAGGAAAGCCAATGCCTAAGTGAGTGCCCAGGGAGTGGAAGCACTGTTGTGAGTATAAAAATAAAACTAATAAAATTGAAACTGCATGTGATGTGTATGAAAGTTGTCATGTTTCCTACATTGCGCTAAAGCAATTTAATCCATTTTCTAATTTATTCATCATAACAAAATTTCCTAAGCTAACCCATTTTACTGATAAGAAGACTGAAGCTTTGGGTGGTAAGTTGATTCTCTCAAGGTCACAAAGCTAGCAAGTGACTGGCCTGACTCAATCTAGGATTTCTGTACTCTTGAACTTCAGTACTGTTGTATGTTGAATGTCCTAGGAGGTTCCTGGAGTGCAAATCAGGAAGGCAAACTATTATATGAAATGTGAGGAGCAATCTCAGGTCCAAAGTCATACAAAATCTAGACTAAGGAACCAAGAGCTAGAATTTGCTCTTTTGTGTAAAATGGCAAGGACTAGAGCAAAGACTGTGCTTTTGAATTGGTCTAAATCTCAGTAGGAATGAAATCTTACTTTGTTTTTTTCCTGTGCTTTGTGTGGACAAGTGAGCAGGCTTGGTATAACAAAAAAATCAAGCTGAACCAGACAGATAGTAATGGGTTAGTTACCTGAACATTTGCTCAAAATATCAATGTAGAAAAGATGCTAACAAATCAATGGAATGGATTAGAAAAATGGTGCCAATTAACATAGGCTTCTGCATACAACTGAAATAAATAAATGGCAAATAATAAAGTGGCTTTGACACTCATTCAGTAGACATAATAGATCCTTATTTTGAATATTCTTTGTCATTTGTTATAACCCACTGCCTTCAGAGTAGAGGGAATTCTAGCAAACAGATCATCATTCCTTTAATGAGTACAAACAAAAGTCTTCATCCCCCAAAACAAAGCACTCACCACTCCTGAGAATGATTTCTAGGAATAGATGTAGAAGGCAAAATGAAGAAGCTGAGGCAGAGTGAAATTGCTCTGGCAGAGAAGTTGAGATACTTGTGGGAAGGAGTAAAAAGAAAAAGATGTCAGCAAAACATAGTCAAGTACAACAAAACCCAACAAACAAGGAGACTGAGCAGCCAAGGTAGGGCCTGATGGAAGGTGCATTGCACTCGTTTGAAGTTCCATAATGGGTCAGGCAAACTCATCTCCCTTCTGTCACCTACAGAATCTTCAGCAAGGTCCACATTGCTCCCTAGTGTTCATAAATACGTGCAGTTTTCTTTGGGAAAGCTGAAAAAGTGCAAGAGCAGCCATCATCTGTGTGAGTCATTTTAACTTGTTGTTGTTGTTGTTGTTCGGTGCCATTGAGTCAGTATCCAACTCATAGTGACCTTCATAGGGTTTTCAATGGCTGACTGTTTCAGGATTGCCTTGGGAGTGGATTGCCAGGTCCTTCTCCCATTTTTGCAGTGCTGGGAATTGAACTCAGGACCTCAGAGACTGCAGCACAGCGATCTACCAACTGAGCTAAATCCAGCCCCATTTCAACTTAGATTCATTAAAAATCTAGTTTCTGCTTCCTATTCCACAGAACATCTACAGCCTTACCACTCTGGCATGAGATCTCATCAGACATGAAAGTTAAACAGGGTCTGTTCAATCCTTCGATGGGAGACCGCCTGGGAATACTGGGTACTGTGGGCTTGGGAGAAAGACCTGACAGCCAAGTCCCAAAACAAACAGCCATTGAAAACCCTACGAATAGCAGAAAAGCACTAACAATAGTGCCTGGGCATGGCACAGTGTCGGGTCACATTTATTCTGTAGTACATAGGGTCAATGAGTCAGATCTGACTTGACAGCACCTAACAATAACAGCAGCAACATTCCATAGGCTAAGGAGTGAAAAGAGAGAAAAGACCATGGCCCAGCCAAGGATATCCTAATGCTCTGTTTTGCCCCAGCAATAATTTACTCAACTCTGGCCTACCCAGAGGACCTCATTGCTAGTGCTCCCAAGATATTAGTTATTAGTTAGGACAAACCTAGAATTATGTCCACCCAACCCAGAATAGCATGGGCTACCTTTAAAAGAGTGTCCCCAACTCAATGCTGCATGCTGTTTCACTTCGTAAAAGTAGAGTTGTTCCAGTTTGCAAAGGATTTTATTGGCTCTGGATTTCTCTGTAGGATAATTAATTACAGTGAGAAATAGACAGAAAATATTGGAGGTAGAACCCGACAGGAGCTGCCTCAGAACATGCAGCAAAGTGGCGCCACCCTGCTGGAATGCTTTGCGTGGTCTCCGCCACAGTCACCCTGCAGAAAGGAAGGCCTGCAGTATAAGCTATGTTCTCTACTGTGAATGATATTTTTCTCAGCGTGAGGAAGACCAATAACTCTTTCTGAAGCAGAAAACAAGATCTTGAAGAAAGCATGGAGCTATTTTTAAAACTATAAAATGATTGTAAAGGAGCCCCCATTGGAAATCTATGTAGGAGGAAGTTACAGTATTTATGCCCCAATATGCTGCCATCCAGAAACTATGCATTATACAATGGTCATAACAGAGGAAATCAGAGTGCTACCACTTGGATGTGAACAAAGGAGCTCCCGTTCCTGCTGATGATAATCACAGTTACTGTAATAGGATGTGGAGACAATTTTTTCCAGTCACTCTGTAATTGGCAATTAGGGCCTACATTCCAAAGAGAGCCATCAACAAATGGGGTCATATGTGGCTCCCTAAGGCTTACAGACATGGATGGAAATATTAATGGAACAATCTCTTACCACTGGATAACTTGTCAACCCAAGATGTATGACTGAGGAGGCAGGAACAGAAGGGGAAAGTGGGGGTCACTTTTAAACGGTGTTCAGTCTTTTGTTGTTGTTGTCCAACTCACAGCAATCCTACATACAACAGATGAAATACAGTTGTCAGTGCTTCTCTGCTATTCATAGGGTTTTCAATGGCTGATTATTTTTTGTGAGGGGAATGGGTTGTGGCATCCTTCTCCCAAGCCTACAGCATCTGGTGTTCCCAGGCGGTCTCCCATCCAAGTACTAACCAGGCCCAACCCTGCTTAGTTTCTGAGATCTGCTGGGATCAGATGCCATAGTGGTATGGCTGCAGGTACTCAGTCTTTTAGGGATGAATATATTCATAGTACAAGAGAAATTCCTCTGTCCTTACCCTATGATCCCACCTCTACCAACACCCCTAAAGCCAAGGAGTGCTGGGCACTGGTGTGCAAGGCAAATTCCCTACATGGTAGGGTATACTTGCAGGAAAGAGATTGGGATTCGCTTTACCTGATGATGTTCCCAGCATCACAAGTTTCCTATGGCATCCTAATGCTTCACCCAGAATGCTTCATGGTGCGAGAGTTTGGAGCTTGTGCCCTGGGCAAGGCAAATGAAAAAACTGCCCTTTTCTCACTGTGTGATATCTTAGCATGGGATGTTCCACTGGTAGGCCTCATCAGTAGGGAAAAGTGCATCTTCCCATCCCAGAATCCCAAAGTCCCCAGGCAGCACAGAAGGAAAAGGACTCTGTGACTCCCCACAGTCTCCCTTGGAGGATAAAATGTTGGCAGTGTGTAATATTGATGGGGTAGCCAATGATGGGACATGTGGCCCTATAAAAGTGGATCTCTGGGAAAAGCCTTGCTGAGGAAATGGGACACTCTCCAGGAAACTGCACGCACCTCTGCAGCCTGATAGTCTTCTGGCACCTCACACAGGGGAGGCATGTAGGACCGCAGCAGGTTTGCATTACAGTCGCAAACTGCATTGGTTCTGACCTCTACTGTCTCTTGCAGCTCTTCACTTTCCCAAGCCCAAAGGAGCAACATCCAGAAGAGAAAGGGCAAGGAGAAGTGAGCTAGCAGTTCCTGCTCAATCCCCAAGCCTTCTCACCTCAGTTATAGCTACTGATGGAGGAGACAAACCTGTACATCTGATGAGGGGTTAGATTGTAAACTGTCCTGGACTTGTTTATAAACATACATAACCACAAAGTGAGGGAAGTGTATAATGCCATTCTCAGATGGGAAAATGAGCTTCTAGATAGCATATTGAAAAGGTGAATGTGGAAGGAAAAACATCATCTTTGCAAATATCACACTTCCATGTATTTCACATATGCTCCAAACCAGAAGTGGTATTCTTAAATCCATTTTTGCAGATAAGGGAATTGAAGATGAGGCAGTGTGCCCAAAGTAACTCAGAGGGCATAACCTCAGGTCAAACTCAGGTTTGAAGTGCTCAAATCCTTACCCTTCTCCCTACAAAACACTGTTTTCTTTGGTTTCCCTACCCAAACCAAATCCATTTCTTTAAAGACAAAGTAAATGTTCTATGTATTAAAGTAAGTCACAGACCTATCTAATGAACATGCTCAGACTCAATTTGCAACATTTGCAATATGTCTTCTTCCATGTGCTTTCCTTCCCTAAGCACTGCAAATCAAATACTGACAAAGAAACTCTGTTGACCACCTCCCTGATGGTTCAGAATTTGATCGCATTTATTCATGAGGTAAGTATCTGTGACCTTTATAAGCTACAGTACCCAATTCCTTGGTTAACTTGATGCTGCTAGAAAGGCATTTATGGATATGAGTCACACAATCAGCTGAGGTTCAGTAATCATCACCCTACACCATCTGCTTCAAGATGGACCTCACCCAACCAGTTGAAGGTTGTAAATGCGAAGACTGAAGTTTCTTGAAGAAAAAGAAATTCTATCTCAGGAAAGATAGAAACTTGCCCTGAGTTTCCAGCCTGTGGACTTGCACTACAAATTTCAAACTCAAAACTGTGATATCAAGTCATACCTGAGTTTCTAGGCTGCTGGCCTGCCCTATGGATTCAGATTTGTCAGACTCCATAATCTCATGAGCCCATTCCTAACAAAAAAAAATTCTTTTTTTTTCTTTTTTTCTCTTTTTCTCTCTCCATCTCCCTCATACCCCTCTTCTTTTATCCTCCCTCTACCACCCTCTACCTTGCTTTCTCTCATATATATGTGTGTATATGTACACATCTGGGAGAAGGACCTGGCAACCCCCTCCCAAAAATCCATCTGCCATTGAAAACCCTATGAGCAGCAGAGAAGCACTGACAATAGTGTTTCCCCTGTTGTACAGAGGGTCGCTATGAGTCGGATACCGATTCAACGGCACCTAACAACAACAACAACAACAACAACAACAACAACAATAATATGTACACATATATATGAGAGAATATATATATATATATATATATATATATATATATATATGTCATATAGTGATGATAAAATACATGACAGAATGTGCATAGGTTATATTCAAACACTGTGCAATTGCATATGAGGCCACCCATGGATTTTACTATCTGCAAAGGATCCTGGAACCAATTCCCAAAAATACATAGAGCTGAGTATATATGTGTGTGTGTGTGTGTGTATGTATGTTTATATGTACATATGTGTATATATACATATATATGTGTATATATGTATATATATACACACATATACTCAGCTCTACATATTTGTGGGAATTGGTTCCAGGATACTTCACATATAGTAAAATCCATGGGTGACCTTATATGCAATTGCACAGTGTTTGCATATAACCTATGCACATCTTGTCATGTATTTTATCATCACTATGTGACACAATACCTATTATAATGTAAATGCTCTGTTAATAGCTATTGTTTAGGGGATAATGGGAAGAAAAATCCAATACATATTCAGTACACAAGCAATCCTTTCTTTGAATATTTCAGATCTGGGGTTTGTGACTGTGCATATGTGGAGCCCACAGACACAGATACACACACACACACACACACAAACATAAAGGTGTGTATTGTTTCTCTGGAAAATCCTTACTAATACAGTATCATTATTTTCATTTTAGAGATGAAGTTTAGGAAACTTAAGTTACTTTCCTAAAGCTAACCATTTAGCAAATGATGGGTCTAATAGTTGAAGCTGGAGTTCTCCATTTGATATTCCTTCTGTAGGATACTGTGCTCAAATCATAACTATCCAACAGTAAAGACCTTATTTCTTTACTTGCCCTGATCTTTCCCCAAATGCTCCACTAAACATTTTTTCTCAGACTCCAAACAACATTCTACTGAGTTTAAAGGGAGGAAACTACTGAGCATGTGGTCCTTCTCTCCTACTCCCATCTGAAGTACCAAGCTTGTATGTCAGGGAAAAAGCTCCCTTATTGCAAGGGGAGGTACAATGACAGTGTCTCCAAAGAAGCCCGCCCAACATAGCAGGTCCTTCACAACCCATGCCCTAGAGAGCACAGAAATCTGTTATTATCAGCAATGCTTGTTTATATCAGAGTCTGTAGGGAAAAAATGGGAGGAAATTGGCAAAAACTCCCAAACTGGGAAAACAACTTTTGAATATCTGGTTTGTAAATTAGAAATCTAGGGAAAATGAAAGTAACTTGGTTGCACATTTGTACAAAACCCTTCCTGATTGGACAATTGGACTAAAAGCTGATTGGTTCAGGCCATTCTGTGGGCAAACTATATAAAGAGCTGCACTGCGGCAGCTTGACCCTTTTTGGCACCCTTTTTGGTGCCTTTTAGGCCCTTCACCTTCTGCCCACACCATCGGCTAAGCAAGGCCTCCTTGCCCATTCCTGCCCTGACCACCGATGAGGAAACACCTCTCCTACTGCTCTTCCCCGGACCTTCAGTGAGGACAGAACATTCTGCCATTGCAATCAACAAAGAAAGAACCTGCCCTCTGTCTGATCACTGACGAAGCAACAGCTGTCTCCTTGTGACCACCGAGACAACCAACGCAGGTGTTTGCCCCTGGAAGGCAAAAGCATCTGAGACTTTTCCTTTATCCCATCTCCTCTAGGGTCCTGAGGGCTGCAGGAGTCTACGCCCCTCACCCAAGTGTCCCAAGTGAATTGTGTTTAGTATCTGTGTGCATGACGGTGCCGCCTGTCCGAGGTGCATGCCCCACATAGAGTTGGCGCCCGAACAGGGACCTCACATAGAACAGGGACCTCACATGGAGTGTGAATAGAGACCCTCATCCCGAGAGGGGACCCTGGAAAAGGAGAAATCCCCATCCCGAATGGGGAACAGAAAGGAAAAGCAAAAAGCCCTCTCCTGAGAAGGGTGCTTGGAGGAGGAGCAAAAACAGCTGTGCTTCACGGAGAGCCAGACAGGAAGCCATACCAGAAACCATGAGGACAATGAGCAGGGACTATGAGCAACGAGTCCGTCCACAGCCATAGAAGTAAGTGCCATTTTGGGAGAGCACATGGTCAGGCATAGGTGTATGCAGCCCTAGGCAGGGACCCTAAGTCTGGGGACTAGTCTGTGCAGGCACGTAGGGGAGGCATACACTTAGGAAACACCACCAGAGAGAGGCACAGGAGAACATAAAGAACAGGAAGATATAGAAAGATGAAAAGTGGCTTAGCAGGGCCAGAGACTTATGTAAAAAGGAGGCCAAGAACTTCTGTTAGAAAGGGCCAGAGAAAGGTCTGTGAAGGAGCCAAAGGGCACCAAGCAAAGGCAGGAAAGGAGACTGCCACAAAGAAAAGGAGCAAAGGGCTCTAAGAAAAGGCAGGAAAAGGGCCTGCCAAGGAAGGGAGGAAACAAAGAGCTTCCATGAGAAAAAAGGACCCATAGAAGAGGTCTAAGTGATAGCCAAAGGGCTCAGGAGGTTTGGGGAACCTAAGGAAGGCCAAACTGAGTTAGAAACGTAAAACGCATGTAGCAACCTACTGTCTTCAGGAAGGAAACAAAAATAAAAATAAAAATAAAAATAAGAGAAACCAAGAAGCGTAATGTACCTCCCTCCCATGACTTAAAGCGGTAGCCAAGGGAAGCAGCAAAAGTAAAATCTCAGAGGAACAATGGAAAAATCTAAAAGCCCAATTAAAACAGGGCGGGCATAAATTGAGCAAAAGAGAAACCAAAAAATTCTAGAAAGAGGCACTAAGGGTAGCACCATGGCTAGCCACAGACGATTTAGAGAAAATGGAGGTATGGGAAGAGGTTAATGAAGCAGCCAGAGCAGCTGTGTGCAGAGGAAATAATAACATGTCACCAGCATTATTTAAAGGGCTCGCGGCACTTAGACGGAGCCATGAAAAATGTCAGGAAAGCACCAATGAGAGACATGTGGCGCAGGCCAACATGGCACTGGATACAGCAGAGGTACTTTAGGAGCTGACGGAGGTTATTATTCAAATGAGGGAGATAGGACCTCCAAGAAGTGAGGGGCTTCCATCTAGAGCTGGGCCCCAAAAGGAAGGACTTCTGGATGAAGTCAGACCTCAAGGGGAGGGGCCTAGGATGGAAGCCAGACCCAAAGGAGGGGAACTTCCCCCTACTGCTAACACCAGAAATGATGAGGGAGGAGCTTCCAGTGGAAGCACACCCCCAGGAAGTATACTCAAGGGGCGTGCTCTATCTGAGCCAAAGTCAACTTGCCCTGGCAAGCACAGGGCCTTGGACAGGACAGCCCATAGGCATAGGCAGTTATGGGCCACAGGCATACCCAGTCAATGTAATACCAACACCAGAGCACCCACAAATGTGGTACCCATATGAATCCAAGGACTTAAGGGCGGCCGTTAGGGAGGACGGACCACACTCCCTGTGGACGAAAACACTCCTTAACAGTCTCGCTGTTAGGGCAAACACTCCTCGGATTGGAGGGACCTAACAAGGGCAGTCCTTCCAGGGCCCACTTTCATCAAGTGGGAAGCCATATACCGGGACGAATGTAAGCAGCAAGCAGAGAGAAATGCCCCGATTGGGGTAGATATTGGAGCGGACTGCTTGTTAGAAGGACCTATATACTCAGCGGTTACAAGGCAAGCAATGGGGCCAGCACATTCATTTGACCAAGTAAGGATATGTGCCCAGAGAGCACAGGATAGGCTGCCAAGAGAAGGGGCGACACCAAGCTTAATGTCGCTCAGACAGAGGCAAAACGAACTATTTGTGGACTTTGTTGACAGAGTCAATAAGAGTCTGGAACATAAGGTAATTCATACAGGTGCAAAAGCAGAACTGCTTAAGCACTTGGTATGGAATGGCATGTCCAAAGACTATAGGCAAGCCTGCCAGGGCCTAAAGAATGGGACCCAGGAGGATTGGATTGTGGCCGCACAGGATTTGGGTTCCACTACCCAAATCCCCATAGTCATGGCCAGAGCCTTCACTGACCAAGCGGCAGACAGCATTGCTAAGGCCTTTACTGCAATTGCAGAGAGATTCAAAGACAGGAGACCCAGCAGATGTAATAACTGTGGGGAGAAGGGACATTGGTGGCAGGAATGCCCAAAAAGGCAGGAAGGGCCCAAAAAAGAGAGGAGGAATGAACAATCCGAGGAGAATAACAATAGGCCTCGTGGTCCATGCCAGTGATGTGGCAAAATGGGCCACACTGAGAAAATGTGCTGGTCCAGCTACCATAAGGATGGCACACCCCTCCATAAGACTTCAAACAGGATGGGATGCCTTGTAGCCCAGCCACAAAGGAAGGATGAGGAAAGGCCACAGGAAAAGATAGAGACCAGACCCAGAGAAACAAAACAGCTACCTCTGGAGGACCAATGTAATGACAAGGACCAGGAAAGAGAAAAGCCACAGAGGGAGATAAAACAGAGACCTCCAGAGAATACAAGTAGGGACAAGAACAAGGAAAAGGAAAAGCCACAAAGAGACAGGGACAGGCTCCAGATGTACTGGACTGAGCCTATGGAGGCAGGACTAAAACCCCAAACTGATGCCTCAGCAAATAATAAAGGCTAAAATTATGATTTAAAAAATTTAGGATTGCTGAGTAACAAAGAATCAGAAATGTCAGGATCTGAAAAAGTACCTGTGTTAAAGGAAGAACATCAATTAGTTAAAATCTGTTTTGAACAAACAAATCAAAAGGATCAATTGACTAATTGTATAAAGGATGACAATATTGAAGAAAGCAAATATAGAACAGAAAAGCTCAAATGTAAGTCAAAGGAGCTCAATGGTGAAATGGACAAAATAAGTGTGAAAGATGTATGCTCTAATGATGGATTAATTCCTGTTAACAAACCAGCTGTAAAATGCTCTTGGTGCCTTTTACGATATTCTAAGGACAAATTGTTAGATGTAATGTCTTGTCAGCATAAGTTTTGTATGGATTGTTTACAACCATACCTAAAGGAAAAGGCCTCTCCAGGTGCAATAGATCTTTGATGCATGAACAATATAAAGCCATATGTAAAAGATATTACTTCTGTAATAGAGTGGACTGATGGAAATTACAATCAGATGACATATGTTAAGAAATGTGAGAAAATGGTTTTCAGTCTAAATCTGTCAAATTGTAAATTTTGGGAAAAGAAACCTTGGAGCCAAAAGGCCCTTGTTGATGTTCCCATTGAAATTAGTACAATAACACTGTATAAGTTTGTATCTTCAATAGTGACTACAATGTCTTTAAATATTGAGTTTCCTACTAAGTCAACATATGTTGAGAATACTGTTCTAACTTCCTTCTATAAAGATTATAAAATCTAATGGATAATAAGGAAAAAATAAGAATTAAAAAAGGCAAGAAGCCTGTAAAAGCCTATATGGCACCAACAATCGTGAGAGTAACCCACACCACAGATATTCCCTACAACCCCCAGGGACAGGCCATAGTGGAAAGAGCCCACAAAACTTTCAAACAACAATTAGAAAAAGAAAAAGGGGGAAGGAAGGGTGAGTACCCACTCAATGTAATACTTAGTAAAGCCTTAACAACTATCAATATACTTAATATTCAAAAACATGAAAACAGGCCCACAGTGAAAAAGTACTGGGGACAGATGTCAAGGCCACCAGAGATTTTGGTTTGGTGGAAGGACCCTCTCATTGGAAAGTGGAGAGGGCCTGACATGTTACTAACCCAAGGCCGAGGTTCAGCATGTGTTTTCCTACAGGGGGAAAACGAGCCAATTTGGATCCCAACACAAAATGTCCGAAGAGCAAAGGACGCTGAGGGTAGTAACACCAAAAAAGGGGACAAGGACTTGGACAGTGAGCCACGAACTTCTGAATGCCCAGGGAACCATCGTGGAAGAGGGGGCCCAGAGAATTTAAGGGCTTGATGGAGGGAGTGGTGAAACTGAGGACAGCTCAAACAACGAACCCAAAGGCAATAATGGCAGCAGAGAAAACCACCAAACCAGGTGAGGCCACAAAAAGAAAAAAGGGAGCAATGCCAAATATTGGAAAGGGTACCCTAACACTGTTAATAATGGTCCTCCATCAGCAACATCTGCCATGCCAATAGCAACAGCTACAGAGCTGATTATGGTAAAAGAGGTAAATGTAACAGAGGTAAATAATGCCATAAATAACAGTTATGTGTATTGGGCATAAATACCCAACCTGCCATTCAACAGGGAGGTTACTTGGGATGATGCACCAGTAACTATATATACCAGTGAAGTGCCATGGGAAGTGGGACCTTATGACCCAAGAGGCCCACTAAAGCCAGAGGAGGAGGGAAAAGTCATCAGAAACTATAGTGTCGGAAGTGAAGATGTGCCTATATATGTATAGGGGAAAAGGAAAGGCACTGCTTGACAGTGGTCAATAAGATCTGGCCAAAGTCAAGCAAGAAGAGGTTGTACGTTCCATCATTTGGGTCAAGGAAAAGCCACAGAGGTGCCATGGATGCCAAAAGGCATGGATCAGAGCCCATATCAATAGAGTAATTACATAAAGAAAATGTGAGGGTGTTCATAGAAGTCCCCGAGAAAAAGTGATGGGGTAGGAACACACAGGTTTAGCAAAAGGGCTCATAGAATTGGCACATGCATTGTTAAAAGTATGGTATGGACTACAAACTAATCCCACCTTCACTCCAGGTAACAGAAAAGGCACTGCCACAAGTACACCTGTGGAAGTTGGTGGCCACAATTAGGCCATCTTGGGCAGTAAGCACTTCAGACCCTGGTAAAAAGGCTAGAATGAAATTAACAGCGTGTATAAGACTCCTATATGTAATGTTAAGATGGGAGACAAAATGGAACAAGATGGATGGGTCAATCTTTCGTAAACAATGTAAATTGTATGCCTGTGTAAATACCTCTTTGAGTATGGACTTTAAAAAGAAAACATCTTTGTTATGTGTAAGAAAGGGAATTTGGGTACCAGTTAGACAACTTCAGCCATGGCAAGACTCACCAGCCTTGGCCTTGCTCCAGGGAATTGTTAAAAAAAAAGACTTTTAAAACTACTCTGTTATATATTACAATTATTGCTGTATGCCTTATGATTATAATTGTATGTATAGTCACCAGGAGACTTCAAACTGTAAAATGTGGTGTAAACAATCAGGACCTAAAACATTCTATAACAGTACAATTATTCAGAGAACATGTCCATCAAATTAAAAAATTAAAAGAAAAGGAGGGATGTGTAGGGAAAAATTGGGAGGAAATTGGCAAAAACTCCCAAACTGGGAAAACAGCTTTTGAATATCTGGTTTGTCAATTAGAAATCTAGGGAAAATGAAAGTAATTTGGTTGCACATTTGTACAAAACCCTTCCTGATTGGACAATTGGACTGAAAGCTGATTGGCTCAGGCCATTCTGTGGGCAAACTATATAAGGAGCTGGGCTGCGGCAGCTCGATCCTTTTTTTTTTTTTTTTTTTTGCCTTCTCAGCCGTTCCTGCCCGGACCACCAATGAGGAAACGCCTCTCCAGCTGCTCTACCCCAGAACTTCAATGAGGAAAGAACACTCTCCCATTGCAATCATCAATAAGGAAAGAACCTGTTCTCCATCTGATCACCGATGAAGCAACAGCTGTCTCCTCATGACCACCAAGATGACCAACACAGGTGTTTGCCCCTGGAAGGCAAAAGTGCCTGAGGCTTTTCCTTTCTCCCATCTCCTCTGGGGTCCCGAGGGCCACAGGAGTCCGCGCCCCTCACCTGAGGGTCCGGAGTGAATTGTGTTTAGTATCTGTGTGCATGGCGGTGCCGCCCGTCCAAACCTCCAGGCCGGACCAGGAGACGCATGCCCCACAAGAGTCCAAGAATGTGTTTGACTAATCTGTTTTCTTACTATTACCTTTATTTCTAGGCTTTTCACTTCTTTTTGACCCTAGTAAGGATATTCTCCTTTTTTAAGTTCCCAAATAGTCCCTCTATTCAGTGGTTTTAATCTAAGCCTTGACCATGAGCTGTGCATAAGGAAGCAACCTAAAGCAGAGCCTCAGGTAGCATTAAGCGCTTGTGACTAGGATTTAGCTCCATTGGTAGAGTGCTGCTCTGCACTTTCTGAGCCCATGGGTTTGATTCCAAGTACTGCAAAAATGAGAGAAGGGCCTGACAGCCCACTCCCAAGGCAACCCCCAAATAATCAGTCATCAAAAACTTTATGAATAGCAGAGAAACACTACCATAGTTCTGGGCATGGCACTATGTCAGGGAGTGTTTTGTTCTGTTGTACATAGGGTCTCTGCGTTGGAACTGACTCAACAGCACCTGACAACAGCAAGAAATCTTAGCATAACACTGCAGTAATGTGTTTGGTACAGCAGGTGTCTGTTCACTGTGTTAGTGGTCCTCATCACATCTCATGCATTGGGATAGCCAGTGTCATTGGTACTTGACAACTGAGGACATAAGATCTAACAAAGTACAATAGCTTTTCCTGTGGCTACAAATAGAACCTGAACTTAAGTCTAGGGACAGAAAGCCCTTGCCTGATGATCTACCTCTCCTACATGACTATACCTCTTGGTCTTGATGGAATATATATTACCATATTTGAGTTTTTATTTATAACCTCTGTTAAAGAGGCTGAAATGCACTTTTAACTTGGTTTAATCAGTCAGACAATGTTGCATCCTATAACTGAATGATTTTCTAACCTTTATTTGGTGTTTAGAAAAATTTAGGCATAAAAAGCATTGCAGTCAGTATCTACAATGTAACTGAAAACATTACTAAGTACTTGGTCAATCAAC
>VMDO01030165.1:0-21664 GCA_007922755.1 Pedetes capensis | reverse complement strand
CATTGTTGGTGGAGCTGTAAATTGGTCCAGCCACTGTGGAAATCAATATGGGGATATCTTAAAACCCTGAAAATAGATCTACCGTATGACCCAGCTATAACACTACTGGGAATTTACCCAAAGGAAGATGGGTCATGATACCACCGAGACACCTGCATCTCCATGTTCAATGCTGCACTTTTCACAATAGCAAGGATATAGAATCAACCAAAGTGCCCTTCAACAGAACAATGGATAAACAAACTATGGTACCTATACACGATGGAATACTACTCAGCAATCAAGAAAAATGAAATAAGGTCATTCGCAGCAAAATGGGTGTAATTAGAGAAAATTATTTTAAGTGAACGAACCCAAGCTCAGAAAGAGAAACACCACATGTTCTCACTTATATGTGGGAGTTGAATCAAAATTATAAGGAGGAAACATCCTGTTGAAAAGTCGGATCAAAATAAAACAAAACAAAACAAAAAAAGCTAAGAACGGTGTCAATATAAATGGTCTAGAAAATGCATGCAATAGTTCTGATAAGATAATAACAAAGTTCACTACAGGAAAAATTTCTATCTTAGACAGAACTGGGACTCAAGTACATATAGAAAAATATTGCCGAGTAAATGATAGAGAAGACTTAGATGGGGAGGGTGAGGGGGAGGCATACAATAGGGTAAGTGGGAACCTATATGAATAATGTACATCAAAATGCATATATGTAAATGCCACAATGAAAAGCATGTCAGAATGAGTCACATTAATGTGTACATTAAAAATGTCCATTAAAAAAAGAGACTTGTGGAGAGAAATCATATGATCATCTCAATTAAATTATGAATTAAATATATTAATCAAATATATATATTTAAAACTCTGTTCAGTGATTGCCTTAAGAGTTTACAATAGAGCCAGGTGCAGTGGTGCATGCCTTTAATCCTAGCAGATATGGAGGTGGAGGCAGGAGGATCACAAGTTCGAGACCAGAGACAGTCTGCATAATTTAGCAAGACCCTGTTTCAAAAAGTAAAAAAAAAAAATGGACTGGGGGTGCAATTCAGTAGTCCAGCACTTGCAAACATGCAAGCATGAGGGCCTCGGTTCAACTTCCAGTACTGAAAAGAAAAAGAGTTTACAATATACCTTTATAACTTAACTAACTCCATTTTCAAAGTATAGTATAACACTTCAGGGGGAATGCAAGTATCTTCACATAACAAAACATTCCTAAACCTTCTCTACTGCTCCTAGTATCATAGCTATTCACTTCACTTATATATAAGCATATATAAGCAAATACTGAGGGTGCCAAAAATATATACACATCTTTGGAGGTAAACTTCTTTGACTGTCCTGCCTGTGGCATGGTGGTCTTAGCATTCATATTGCTACAGTAATTAATTCAACCTTAAAAACTAGTACATAGATAACATCTCTTAAATTGTGCTTACATTTTTGGCACCTTTGGCACATACACACACAGATATATATATATATATATATATATATATATATATATATATATATATATATGTATATATATATATGGTATATAGATGTTGTTATTGTTATTAGGTTACCTCAAGTCAATGTCTGACTTATAATGACCCTATGTGCAACAGACAAAACACTATTGTCAGTGGTTTTCCACTATTCATAGGGTTTTCAATGGCAGATTGATTTTTGGGAGTGGGTTGCCAGCTGCTTCTCCCAAGCCCATACAGCATCTGGTGTTCCCAGGTGGTCTCACATCCAAGTACTAACCAGGTTCAACCTTGCTTAGCTTCCAAGATCTGATGGGATCGGATGCCACAGTGCTATGGCTGCAGGCTAAAGTATATATATAAGCATACATTATCAAATATATTATTGCTATTATTATTTTGAACAGTTATCTATAAGATCAACAAAAATGGGAAATATATATTTTATTTTATTTTATCTTCTCATATTGTTTCTCTATATTTTTCCTTTTTTGTGTAAATCTAAGTTTCTGGCATATATCATTTTGTTTTTCTCTGGAGAATTTCAGAGAAATTTGATTTCTCTGAATAACATTTCTTGCAAAGCATGTCTACTAACAACAAATATTCTCTCTCTCTCTCTCTCTCTCTCTCTCTCTCTCTCTCTCTCGGTCTGAAGAATTTATTTGCCCTTCATTTTTGAAAGAGTTCCCAGGGTATAGAATTCTAGGTTGATAGTTTCTTCCTCTGAATATTTTAAATAGTTGTTGTTGTTAGGTGCCATTGAGTCGGTATCCAACTCATAGTGACCCTACTTACAATGGGTGAAACACTACTGTCAGTGCTTCTTAGCTAGTCATAGGGTTTTCAATGGTGGGTTGATATTTTGGGAGTGGATTAAATATTTTACTCTATTCTCTTCCTATTTGTATGGTTTCCAGTTAAAAGTCACATAAGTCACATATAATTCTTGTATTTGCTCCTCTCCAGTTAAGGGGTTTCCCTTCTCTCTTTCTTTCTTTCTTTCTTTCTTTCTTTCTTTCTTTCTTTCTTTCTTTCTTTCTTTTTTCTGTCTTTTTTTTCTCCTCTGGCTCCTTTAACATTTTTCCTTACCTCTCATTCCCTGAAGTTTAAATATACCATGCTGGGTTTTTTGTTATAGTATCTTTGTTTTTGGATTTGTTCTATTTGGTGTTCTCTGAGATTCCTGGATCTGCAGTTTGATGTCTGGTATTAGTTTGGGGGAAATTTTCAGTCATTAATACTTCAGATAGTACTTCTGTTCCTTTGTTTCCTAATTCTCCTCTTGCTGTTCCCATTATACATAAGTCATACCTTTTATATGTATTGCAAAGTTCTTATGTGTTCTTTTATGCTTTCTCCAGTCTTTTCTTATTTTGCTTTTCAGCTTTAGAAGTTACCATTGTCATATCTTCAAGTTCAGAGATTCTTTATTCAGCTGTGTTCAGTCTACTAATGAGTCCATCAAGGGTATTCTTCAATTCTGTTATGATTTTTCTAATGTCTAGCATTTTTTAGATTATTTGTAATAATCTTAATCTCTCTGCTTTTATTGTCCATCTGGTCTTGCATGTCATCTACTTATTTTTCATTTCCTTAGCATAGTTGTCATAGGTTTTGAAAAACTATCCTGGTCTGATAATTCCAACATTCCTGGTAAATATAACTCTGGTTGGAATGCTCATTCCATCTTTTACTTTTTAGTAGGGCTTGAAATTTTTTGTTAGAAGGTGGATATGATGTACTGAATAGAAAGAATTGTAGAAAATTTTCCTGTAAGGATGAGATGTGGGGGAAAAGGGTATATTGCACAGTTCTAAAATTAGTCTTAGCCTGGGCTGTGAACTTTTAAAATGCTTTTCCATTCTTTCCACCTTTTATGTGGGGTAGGGTGGTTGGAGGGCATGGAGTTTTGTATTCTCTTCACCCACGTGAAAGGCTAGTGGGAACTGGAGTTGAGTATTTCCTTTCCTCATGCAGGTTAGGGTTAGATAAAACCCCAACAGTTTATGTTGTAGTAAAATAGCTTTGCCTGAGGCCAGAATTGTTAAGAACAGCTCTGGTGTGTGTTTTAAATGGTTCCTCTTCTCCTACTCTTACCAGAAACACGAGGGACGTTTTCTCTCACATACACTGTTGTAGACCTGTATGTAGATAGCTGTCTTATGGGTATAGTTTATGAAAGTGTAGAGGGCCTCTTAGGACTAGTATCCCTGTAAGTTTTTGTTTGTTGGTTTGTTGTTCTTTTTTGTTGTTTATTTTTTTGGGACAAGGTCTTGCTTTGTAGCCCTGGCTATTCTCATAGACACTAAATAGACCAAGCTAGACTCAAATTTGCATTGATCCTCTTACCTCTGCCACCTAAGTGCTGGGATTATAGGCATGCACCACAATTCCTGGCTTTGTCCCTGGCCTTTTTTTTTTTTTTTTTCTTTTTTGCTGTACTGGGGGTGAATCCAGGTCCACATGCTTGCATAATTTGCAAGTGCTGTACCACTGAGCTGTATCCCCAACCCATTTTTTTTTTCTTTTTTCTTTTTGAGACAGGGTCTAGCTAAACTACACACTGCCAGTAGTCTCAAACTTACGATCCTGCTGCCTCTGCCTCCCCCTGAGTCACTGGGACTACCAGCATGCGCCACCATGCCCGGGTGTCCCTGGAATTTTTCACTCTCAATTCATCCGCTCTGAGTCTCTCTCTAACAATTACTCAATTACAGTTTAGGTTTTTCTACACCATATAATTCTTGTAGAAGTTTCTGCTTGTGGATTTCTGCTCCAGTAAGTTGTGATTCTCTTGTCTGCCCAGCTGTCTTTCCAGTATTGGGGCAATAGTCTGACCAGTGATCTTACTTTCTTTATAGATGCAAGAGAAATTATTTGATTTTCCAGTTTATCTTTTTACTTGTTGTTGGGGTAGAATGGTGATTTCTATGGCCTCCTAAGCTCCTTACATTCCAGATCAGAAAATATAACTGTGATTTGTGTTTTTTTTCAGAAATGGGATATTATTTTTCTCTAAACTAGAGACAAATGTTTTCTTTTTAATTTGAAAAAATATCATTTTAGACACAATGGTAATGTAATAGGACCATTAAAATACTATTTTAAACTTTATTGATTCTTGTTCACACACAAAAATCACGATTTTTATTGACTTGATTCAAGAAAAGACCAAATCACATAGCTATGGGATTGCATACAGAGACCCAGTACAGATTGCTACCTGAAAAGCTTAAGGAATCCAATTCAGGCTGTCTTGCTTGCATTTAATAGATCTCTGAATAGAACATTGAGTTGTTTTTATACTTAGATAACATGAAGAACAGTCTTTGTGCCACTTTCCAGACTCTGGGAAAATGGCAGGAAAATCATAAGATGGGTTTCCTGATATTAACCCAATCTTTGTAACAAAATTAACCTTTGGTAATGTGCCTTACTAGGTTTTTAATAAAATACTATAAATTTAAGAAGATAGAAAAGTTCAGGATATAATCTAGCATGTACATTAGGATCATCTTTGAGCTTTTCAAACTTTAGATGTCTGGGTTCTGCCTCCTAAGATTTCTAATTGTGTGGATCTGAAGTAAAACTTAGATATATAGATTTTAGCTGTTAATGGTAGTGAATACTTATAATCACAGTGACTGGTGAAGTGGAAGCTAGGGAATAGTGAGTTCCAGGCCAGAGGCAGCCTGTGTAATTTAGTAAGATCCTGACTCAAGATGAGAAGTAAAAAAATGGGCTGGGGTTGCAGCTCAGTGGCAGAGCACTTGCAAAGTATGCATAAGACCCTGTCTCCAACTCCCCAGTACCTCAAAAATAAAAAAAGGTATATAGATTTTAAGAAATCAGAACAAATGATACTGAAGCAAATAATCTGGCCCTAGTTCATAGGATAAAATACGAATCACACCTGTTTGGGAAGAGCCTCTGAATTGTTCCTTGCTTTATTCAGTACTGATGGAGACCACATTCAGACAGAAACACAAAGATGGTAACTCATTGATGATGTGACATCATGGTATGGGTAGGGGTTTTGAACTCATTTTGACCTGAATTTGAATCTTAGGTTATTTAATTGAGCCATCGTCTCCTCCTTTGTAAAAAGCTGATAAAACTACTTATAGGTTCTTGTAATGATTAAATAGTCATATAAAGAAAATCACCCAATACCTCAAAGTGTTGATGGCGAATAAATAACTTTCTCATGTAATAGTCCACTTCTGTTCATGGTACAATCACGAAACAATATGTACTTAAACATAGCTAAGAATTTGAGGCTCACTACTCAGACATGTTAACTCAATTAGTCATATCTGTGAAAACAGACAGTGTTACAAAGGGAAATTGGTTGGATTATAATAATTAAAATGGCTGATCACTAGACTGTTATTAGTAGACTATTCATAAGAAAATTAGTATGCTTATTTTTTGGAATTCTCTATTAGCAGCATTTGTCATTTTACTACTTACAAAAAATGCATGTGTGTGTGTGTGTGTGTGTGAGAGAGAGAGAGAGAGAGAGAGAGAGAGAGAGAGAGAGAGAAAGAGAGAGGGATCTGTATGTATGGTGAAATGGTCTTATGTAGAGAAATGTCTTTTGATTTTTCTTCTTAATCTAAGTGGCATATGCCCTGATATGCTCAGTGTTTTCTTTTATCCATGTTCTTTTATTTTTCTGAATTTCATTTTATCTTGAACCAGGTTGTAATGCTTTTGCTAAAGTTTCCCTGTGAGAAAATAATTTTAAGCTTGCCAATCCACCAGACATGATGACTGGGAAATATTTGAAAGAAGACACAAAATGTACTTACTAGAAAGCCAAAAAATATAAAGCAGTGTTTTCTACTTGTCACTATAAAAGAGCATGACAAATTCATTGTTGTCCTGACTTCACAGTTGTCAGCTCTTCTACATATGGTGGTCACACAGGTGCTCTGGTTGTCACTAGCAGTGGAATTTGATGTATTTACAAAAACATCAAATATCACTGAAGTACCAAAGATGGAAATGCCCATTAATCTTAGTAAAACAAGAGATATCAAAAGATCCTTGATGTGATTACTATGTGATTGAATAATGTTGGCAAAGAAGCTATATGTATTGCTTTGCTATGTATTAGGGCAAGCAGATTTGTTTCTTTCAATTTTATTTCCATTTGCTGGCTAGTTTTCTGGCTGGTTGTAAAATGGACCATGTTAAAGAACATTTATCAATTATCAAAGTGTAGGACAGGAAAAATAAATTCTCCAAGGAGACTACCATTTACCAAGCAATGTGCAAAGTGGCAGGGATGCAGAGGAGGATAAAATAAGTTCCTCTTTTCAAGATGCTCACAACTTATGGGATGGCAAAATAAAAGCATCCACACAAGTGTGGTTTGTGCTAGAATGGAGCTGCCTTTGGAACATTATGGCAGTGTGGAGCTATGCAGCAGTTAAGGGAGGCTTATTTGATGAGGTAAAAATATTAGTGTATACAATTCAGGAGAAAATTTGTGAGACGGCATTTTAGGAGCTGATACACAGCAATTGAATCAAGAATGAATATAGCAGTTTGGGTAACTGGTGGCTCCAGTTTATTGGGGTTTTTGAGTTGGGGAAATCATGGCAAAATATGATACAGATAAGGCAGGCGAGTGTCAGGTCAGAAAGGTTCTTCAGTCTACATAGAAGAGTCTATACTTTATTCAGATAATGACATGATGCCAGTATAGAGGGAATGTATATATTTGCAGAGAGGTTCTGTAGCACCAAGAAAAATATGATGAGAATAATATTAGAGTTAAATCCCTTTGGTTAAATACTGTGATATTGCTACTCAGCTTTTACTCCTCCAGAGTGATTCCCACAAATTGATGCACGAGGAGGATGCTAAATTATATGGGAACAGATCACCGTATTTGTGTAACCAAGGACAAATAATACAACTCTTGACAGCAAGTTAAGATTCATATCTGTCTCTGGTGACACTTCTCATTAGATAAGACTGGCACTATTATGACACTCATGGGATAGAAAACCATGCGGTATATGTGGACTCATGGTAGAAAGGCATTTCCACAGTTAGAGAATTGAATATGCTATCAGCTGTTTAGTCCCAGATGTTACCAAGAAAGGCCTCCTTGTCCTCTGTGCGCAAAGGCCCCTGACGATTTCTTCCTTTTGACTTCAGAGGCATCTACCACTTCCTGATGCTCACATATCTGCTTGGACTCAGAACAAATCAAGGAATGAACTAGTCCATTAAACTGTGGAAAGTTGTTCTCAATATGTTCACAACTTTGGGTTTCAGAAGTCCCTGAAAATGATAAAATGTGGCATGAAGGCATTTGTTGTTGTTGTTAGGTGCCGTCGAGTCGGTATCCGACTCATAGTGACCCTCATAGGGTTTTCAATGGCTGAGTGCTTCGGGATTGCCTTGGGAGTGGATTGCCAGGCCCTTCTCCCATTTTTGTGGTGCTGGGAATTGAACTCGGGTCCTCAGAGACTTCAGCGCAGCGCTCTACCCACTGAGCTAAATCCCAGCCCATGAAGGCATTTAGAAACTACTAATGTGATTCCAACCATTTTAGTTCACTAATTGTCTTAATCCTTTAGAGATATGCTACAGGAAAAGAGGATGGATTTATTCCAAATAATTCCAGAAGACACACCTACAATATATGGAGGAAAATTATAGAGAAATAGATTTTATTTTAAAATAGTAAAAATATTTCTATAAATGAAAACATATCAGTTTTATTAAGCAGTAAACTTTCTGTGATTAGAGTAGATGCATATTAGTCTGATAATTGCACCCAATCTATGATTAACTAATTTTTTAAAAAATTTAAAACATTTTTTGTTGTACTGAGACAAAGTGAATATATCCATGCAACCAACACTAAATTCTAGAAATAAAATAGTATTCAATGAAGAGATAAAATTGAGAAAAACAATAAAAACTATAAATAAAATATAAAAACTATAATGACTTTTATACAAAATTAAATATATTCAATTAAAAACCTGTTCTTAGTTTGAGATTCTTTCTTTCTTATTTATTAGATGTTAAAACAAACTTTTTGTTGGAAGGACTTATAGATCTTAGGTTTTCTTTGTTGCTGGTTTATTGTCTTTAACTTGACAAAACAATGAGTTACTAAAGTAACACTTGCTTGCCTGGATACTTGGTTAACATATTTCTTTCATCAGCCATGGAATCCCAGAGTGAAAATAAGTATCTGTGAGAAATGGTGATAAGTGTATTTTTTCACTGGATAGATGAGGAGTAGAGCATATTAAGGTTTTTTTTCCAACCTGAAAATAAAACCAAATAAATAAAATTTTATTTGAAGATTTAAATGAAAAAATTTCCTGTATTTTGAGAATCAACTAAAAATTTGGACTTTTCTGTTTATTTCTCTAGGAGAGAATAGATCTAAAATACATATTTGCTTTCATTTTATTTATTTTTATTTTCATTTTTATTTAACAAATACCTTTTTGGTGAAATTTAGCTTGGGCTGGGATTTAGCTCAGTGGGTAGAGCGTTGTGCTGCAGTCTCTGAGGCCCTGAGTTCAATTCCCAGCACCACAAAAATGGGAGAAGGGCCTGGCAATCCACTCCCAAGGCAATCCTGAAGCACTCAGCCATTGAAAACCCTGTGAGGGTCGCTATGAGTCGGATACCGACTCGATGGCACCTAACAACAACAACAACAATACCTCCAAAGATGCTCAAATCCTTATTATTAAGTAGCTTATATCTTTATATTTTTAAAAAGCTATAAGCAGATTAAATTGGAACTCTGTCTAAATTTAATACAACAAATATAATGGCCTTATAAGAAAAACCAAGATGCATATAATGTACTTTATGCTTCTAAGTAATTTAAAATCTATAAAGAAATTGAAAAAATATTGTGTATTTTACTGTGACAAATTTCTTCTCCTGAAAATATCATTAATAACAAGGAACTGCTTTGCCATGATTTAGACTTGACTAGAAATTTTATAGTACTAGAAAAGATCATTACAAATTGATTACTACCCCCTGGAAAAGCAACTGAAAACCATATTACTGAAGACAAGTTAACTACATTATCTTTGCTTACAGAAATATAGGAGTTCACAGAATGATGATTGAACAACACTGACTGTTTTCCAATCAAAAACTTTGTCTGACATACATTATCTGGCAGCTTTGAATAATGTGCTCATTTTTCAAAACTTTGTCATTACATGCCTGTTCAAGTCCAGGAATACAGTTGTGTTCCCTTTATTGGTTTGCTACAGATAAAAAGAAAAAATTACCAGTGTAAGTCTAACAGATGTATAACTTATGAATCTATTGTTTTTTGTGATGGTAAAATAGATTAAAAAGAGGCATTCAGAAATGGAAGATTATTGGACATATGGTAAGGGATTTAAACAGATGAGCCACAATTTTGTACCATGTGTAACTAAGGCTTCTGAAATGCTATTTAGAGATTCTTCCTAAAGTCACTGAAAAAGGAAAGCACAAATAGTAGTGAATCTAATTTCCATGTCTTTGAAAATACAAGGAAAATTAACCACAAGTAACTGAGGAAATGGATTCATATATTGCTACAATCACAGAAATTTCCCTAATAGCACTTGTGACATGGAGTCTTTGAAATTAGTCTTTGCTTTGCCAATATAATTTTTAAATGTTTTTAGTGATCAAAGAGAATTCAAATTGGAAAAATATTACTAATAATTATGAAATCATTCAAGAATAAATATTATAATACTCTGCAATGCTAGAGATTTTGTAATAAAAATGCCACAATTATACATTGTAGGTGATATTATAGATTGGTACAATACTTTTGAAAAGTTATCAAGAGATGCATTCAGTGAGTAATACATTGTTCATATCATGTGAAACTTCAGAAGATCTCTTTCTCCCAGAAATTCATTTAAAAAAAGAAATTCTGAAGAAAATGAGGTACATACTGCAAAAAAGTTTGAAAATGAAATAGCCATAAATGTACAAAATTTAAAGGATATTGAGGAAGATATAGCACATCAGTTCATTGAAATATAATGTGACCATAACATTTTTATCATAAAATTAATTTAGCAAATATCTTGACTGAAGTTTAGCTCAGTTGATAGAGTGCTGCTCCACACTCTCTGAGGACACTGGTTTGATCCCCATTACTGCAAAAACAGGAGAAGGGTGTGGCGATCCACTCCTGAAGCAATCACGAAACAAGCAACCAATGAAAACCATATGAAAGTCACTATGAGTAGGAACCAACTCAATGGAGATATTATTAAGTTAATTTTGAGGGGCTGAGGTTTAGATCAGTTGGTAGAGAGCTGATCTGCACTCACTGAGGGCCCAGGTTTGATTCCTGGCACTGAAGAAATGGGAGGAGGCCTATGAGGGTCACTATGAGTTGGACCAATTCCACTGTACCAAACAACAAGCAAATATCTAGAGATATTTATTATACATGCTTCTCCTGACTATGAAAGAGTAGTATACAGCAGACTATCACTTTTGCTTACAATAACTTTTAAAAGTAGGAAAAAATTTCTACAAATATCAAGATGAGTTTACTATAGAATTTCTAAGCTATCAGTATGTGAAGGGGCAAGTTCAAAGGGAGAGGGGAAATTAATCAACCTATGTTCAACTTTCTACATGTTGTTTTTCCTATTAAGGCTTCTGTTTATTTTCAGCATAGGTCAAGAGGCTAAAAAGCCATGAAACTGGCCAGAGTAGTGGCTGACAGAAAAGCAAATAGAGTTTCAAGATAATCTCTTCATCTGGGAAAACAAACTAGAGTTTGGAGTTGCTGAAAAAGCCTGGATTTGAATGATTAAGATCTCAGTGAGGTGAAAGGTACAGATAAGTCACCTTGACATGAGACACATGATTAGCCACCAACACATATGCCATTTCAGCTGCAAATGGCAATATACCAGTGAAGTAGAAAGTGACTAAAAGACAAGTAGAATTTTGACAGTTTTCTGGTGTTTATAAGCCACCAGGGAGAAGGCCCAAACCAGTTTGACAACTGAAAGCCCTGGAGGGTTTATACTTTAGGGACACAGGCAAAAAAGAACTCGAGCCAGGTTACAAACTTGTCTCGTGGGACTTGAGTCCATGGTTAAATTGAGGTGATTGGCTCTCTAGTACCTACAGGAGAATAGGGTAAAGTATATCTTAAGAGAGAAAACATTACCCTGAGTCTGTAAGAATCAAGATCATGAGGAAGAACAAAAGTAATGATAAATCCAGATTAGTCAGAGGACTATAATAGAATTCAAAACTACAACTCTAACTTCCACAATGTCCTAAATGCTGAAAGAAACAGAAAAAAATAAAGCAAAATCCAGGAGGATGTAACACATTCTTAAGAGAAAAAACAAAATTGAGGCCATACTCAAGCAGATCCTGATGCTGGAATTAGCACTCAAGGATTTTAGAGTGGTTATCAGGAACATGCCTGCAGCCATAGCCCTGTGGCATCCCATCCCATCAGATCTCGGAAGCTAAGCAGGGTCGGGTCTTGTTAGTCCTTGAATGGAAGACCGCCTGGGAATACCAAGCAGACTTGGGAGACGGACCTGGCAATGCAGTCCCAAAAATCAATTTGCCATTGAAAGCCCTATGAACAGCAGAGAAGCAATGACAATGCTGTTTCCCATGTTATATGTAGGGTTGCTATGAGTCGGATACTAACTCAACAGCACCTAATAAAACAACATCATGAACATGCTCGAGGATGAAAAATAAATATTATTTACTTCTCATTAGAAACTATGGAATCAGGTTAAGAAAATAACATTTTCAGTATCTTAAGTTATTAGAATAGAAAGATATGTATTAGAAAAGAAAGATATTTAAAGCTAATGACTTAAGTTCAGCCTTAAAAAGATAAGAAAAATGAGCAAATTAACCCAAAGTAAATCATTGTTGTTGGGTGCCATCGAGTCAGTATCCAACTCATAGCAACACACAACAGGTTAAACACTATTGTCAGTGCTTCTCTGCTATTCATAGGGTTTTCAATGGCTGATTATTTTTTGGGAGTGGGTTGTGGGGTCCTTCTCCCAAGCCTACAGAACCTGGTGTTCCCAGGGGGCCTCCCATCCAAGTACTCACTAGGCCTAACCCTGATTAACTTCCAAGATCTGAAAACGTTGGATGCCACAGTGCTATAGCTGCAGGTTCAAAGTAAGTTAGAAAGAAGGAAATTATAAATGTGAGGGCAGAAACCAATAAAAGAGAAGAAAAACAATAAAAGTTAACAAAACTAGATTTAGCAACACTAATGAAACAAAAGATAGCACAGATTACCAATAGCAAGTATATATTGCATATCTATAAATATTCATTTATTATGAATATAGAGGAATGTTAGAAAGCTTAAATAAAATAATAAATGCAGCCTACACATTGCATGTTGTAACTACTATTACTATTTTGGCTAGATCAAAACCATATTTAAACTAGAGGGGTCAGAGCCACAGTTTTACAAATCTGTTATATTATATACTGCTTTAGATTTCATAGGCAGGAAATTTTATCCAGAAGAGTACCATAATACACTATGCATTTTATTTTTTTCCCCTGTTCTCTTTTTTCTCCTCTCACTTTTATTTGTTTAAAACATGTAATTTCCTGTTTTGTTAATTCTTTTTTCACTTTATTGGTAAATGTTGGTGGGGTACAGAGTAATACAGCATTTGCTTTTTCTATTATGCAACTATTACATCACTTTTGGTTACAGTTTTATCAAGTTATGAGGTTTATGGAAACTTTTGACTACTATGTAGTAAAACTCATATGTATATTTGGGTATGTTCCCCTATTTTTCTATGTACTCATGAAGTTACCTGCCTACAGCTGTAGCCCTGTGGCATCTGATCCCGTCAGATCTCGGAAGCTAAGCAGGGTCGGGCCTGGTTAGTACCTGGATGGGAGACCGCCTGGGAACACCAGAAGCTGTAGGCTTGGGAGAAGGACCTGGCAAACCCCTCCCAAAAATCAATCTGCCATTGAAAACCCTACGAACAGCAGAGAAGCACTGAAAATAGTGTTTCCCCTGTTGTACAGAGGGTCACTATGAGTTGGATACCGACTTGACGGCACCTAACAACAACATGAAGTTACATTGTTACATTGAGATTATCCTTTCCCCCTTTATCCCTCTGCATTGTTTCTCCTCCCCAGCCTACCTTCCATAGTCTTTGCTTCCTTTTGCTAGTTCCCTCCCTCCTTCTTTCTACTCTTTACATTACCTCATCTTTGCTAAGTTTAACTTTGGATTTTTATATGTCAATTTATGTATAAGATTTTTTTCTTCAAAACAATCATCCTACTTGCTGTACAGAGGGTAGATTGGAAGACACAATAAGGAATACAATTAGAAGACTATTTCAATAGTCCATGATAGAAATGAAAAAGGTTGACTAAGTCAATTGCAGAAATAACAGAGGGAAGAATAAGCATAACATTATAAGGAGGTTTAAATAATAGTACATAATTACTAATAAAATGTTGCAACATGAGAAAGGAGAATCAATAATTACACTTAAGTGACTATGGAGAGGCCTGAGTGAGATAAAGTTGGTTTTGAAGAACTAGAGTCTGAAATGTCTGGACATAAAATTACAGACGTTTATTATATAATTAATTATACTAGTCACAAGATTGGTTCAGGACATTCATGGTTTGCCTACCATGAAGGTAGATAAAATTATAACTCTATATATGATTGCATATAGACATTGGATAGATTAATGAGAGGAGATCTAGGATTGGACATCGTTGTTGTTGTAAAATATAAAATATAGGTAGAAGAAATAGTTTGTAAAATGGAGACTGAGAAAGCACAATGGAGTAAAGGCAAATAAAGAGATAATGTCTCCAACAAAACCAAGGTGGAAGTGTATCAAGAAGAAGGAAGTAGTAAACTGCTATGGGTTGCAGGTCTAAGTAATATTAGAACAAAATAAACATCATATGACTACAGAAATACTGGGCCACTTGTGACCTTTGCTGAGGCATTTCACTGCACTGATGGAGACTGTAATTAGATTGCAGACAATGAAAGTAAAATGAAAAGTTCTAGTAGATTGTTTTTTTCCAAAAGTGGAAACTAACATTTCTGATCTCTATCCTTCTTCCAGAATCTTGCTATACCTCATCATAGGCAGAACTTATTTCCTTGAACCTGGATAGGGCTTTGTGCATTTGACTGTGTGGATCAAAACAAATTATGGATAACATTGTGCAAAATGGAAATGCCAAAACATTTAATTGTACTTATGAAGAATCTGTACATGACCCAGGAGGGAGTCGTTTGAACAGAACAAGGAAACACTGCTTGGTTTACACACAGGAAAGGTGTGTGTCAGGGATTTGTCCTTTTGCTGTACCTCTTCAATCTCTGTGCTGAGCAAATAATTCAAGGAGTAGGAATTTATGAAGAAGAATGTGGCACAGGATTAGAAGAAGACTCACTAACAATCTGTGTTATTCAGATGAACACCCACCATTGAGAAAACAAAAATCCTTACAGCTGGGTCGCAAGCAACTTCATGATAAATGGAGAAAAAATTGAAGTTGTCTAAGATTTTGCTTTAGTTGGTTCTATAATGAGCAACCATGGAAGCAGCAATCAAGAAATCAAATGCATTGCATTGGGAAAAGCTGTTGCCAAAGACCTTTTTAAAATGCTGAAAAGTAATGATATCACACTGAAGATAAAGGTGTGTCTGACCCATGTTATTTCCAGTTGCATCATATGCTTGTGAAACCTGGACAGCAAATAAGGGAGACTGGAGAAGAATTGATGGCTTTGAATTATGGATGGTTTGAATTATGCTGGATATGAATATTGAATATATGATGGGCTGCCAAAAGAACCAAATGATCTGTCCTAGATGAAGTGCAACCAGAGTGCTCCTTGGAAGCAAGGGTGGTTAGACTGCATCTTATGCATTTTGGACATGTTATTATGAGGAATCAATCACTGGAGAAGGACAACATGTTTGGGAGAATGGCAGGTCAACAAAAAAGGGAAGATCCTCAAGTACATGGATTGACACAGTGATTGCAACAATAGGCTTAAACATAAAAAAGATCATGTTCATGGTACAGTGTTCAGGGGGTGTTCTTTTCTGCTGTATACAGGGTCACTATCAGTCATACCTGACTTTATGGCACCTAACAACGACAACTAAAAAGCAGAATACTGCAGAAGTGATGCTATATAACTTCCAGGGTTAAGTTATAAAAGAAAATAACCACAATCCATTATAATTCCCCCCCCCCCACTCTCTTGTGTTTTCAAAACCTACCAACAAGTTTTGGGGAAGCTCAAAACACATGGACAGTCATTTATAGATATTCTGACCCACACTCCCAGCTAACCTTTCACTGCAAACACTAGCAGTAACCACTTCAGTGAGCAATCCTTTGATTTTAGCCCTTAGCCTTTGCGCTACTCTAGATGATACATCTGAAGCAAAGATGAGCTATCTATGCTGAGTCCTTCTCAAGTTGTAGATTAAATATTCTAGATGTCATAGGCCAGTAAGTTTTGATTAATATTTTATACAACCATAATAAGTAATATAGAAGCAAGAGAAGACTCATAAACATAAATTATCCTTTAGAAAGCCTTAGCAATGAAAAATTGCCAGAGAAATTAATAACTAAATGAGCAGATAGACTGGAGAATGTTTGGGAGTTTTTAACTTCATTATTAAAAAAGGTCAATGTGAGCCATTTAAGAGGTAACATGAGTAGGCATGTTGAGAGGAAGAATTATTGGTACAAATTCCACATCCTGGTAGATAAAAGGAATATTAGAAGACATAATGGGTGTGATTAGTTTTGAGTAGAGAACTTGCTATTTGTACATATATAGGTACTCATAGTTATGGGTGTAAGAAGTTAAAAATTATTACCTGCCACATACAGATCCACTCATGAGGGTAGATGAAGTGCCCACATGAGAAAGGGTACCTCTAAAAAGGCATTGGAGGGAAAGTCTACTGAAAGGGGAAGAGTACCTCCAAAAGAAGGCCTTTTCATGGAAAGCAACCTGGGGTCTTGTCTTTTCTTTTTCTTAAATTTGAATTGGTCACTATTTTCTTCATATTGTGGATTTCTGGGAAAATAATGAAAAACAAGTAATAGATGTAAATATATAATCTTCTGATTCTGTGAGCAGTGCTGATTCAGAGCTGGAGTTGAGAAACCCCCCTAGCAGGCTTACAATGGGAAAATTCTTGAATGACTTCCAACAGCATGAACTCTTTGCGTCAACACAAACTAAAGTTTCTGTACGAACAGCCCTCCAGTAAGCAAAACAATCTGATAAGTTAGAACAGTCATTTTTCATACTGTAGACTCAATAGGGTGACACATTTGTAATAGTTAAACTGCCCCTAGTTCCCACTTAAAAACAAAGTAATCAATAATTTAGACATAGGATATAAACATAGTTACAGGTGCTCGGGTCATCTTGGTTTATCTCTGGAGTAAACACAATTTGTCTCTAAGTTCATCTCCTACTTTGATCACCACCTAACACTCATGTGATAATTTAATCAAGTGATTATTGACAAAATCTTGGTGTACTCCATCAATGCTACCAATTCCCTTGTCCTTTTTCTGACCTTTCATAAGGTTTAATGAATTTTAGTTCTGTATAAAAGGCTGAGCTATCTGAGCAATAAATGGAACAGAATCACACTGCCTCTGAGCTGCTGTATCTCTGTCTCCCATTGCCGACTTCTCACCCATCTTTGGGAACCCCTGGATCCTAGGCTGCAGCTGGTCTGTGGCAAGTACCAAAAGTCTAAGTCTACAAAATCAAGGGAAAAGTGATCTGCACTGCAAAAGAAGTGGTGAGAGACATGGAATGGGAAGTGGGCAAAGAAAGTAGAATTGCTAATTGTTGAAATAATTATAAGAGAGGATAGCATATTGAAAAGAAAATTTAATGAATGAAATAAATGATCCACAATAAGTAGAAGAATGTGTAGGATCAACTGAAGATGAAAACCATACTTTTTAGTAGAAAAATGCAAATAGTTATATAATTATTAATGCAACTTAGCAGTCCATGTGTCTGATGATATAAACATTACATAAATTTAGTAGATCTTTGTGATTTGTTCTTTTATAATTGTGTACAGGGTGGCACTAAACATAGCTAGGTGTTCTCAGGCATGAGGTTTAGTCCAGAAGTTGTTGTTGTTGTTAGGTGTCATTGAGTCAGATCTGACTCAATAGCAACCCTACTTACAATAGAATGAAATATCCCCCTACATTGTGTCATGCCTGGCACTATGTAAGTGCTTCATTGCTACTCATAGGCTTTTTGATGGTTGTTTTGGGGTTGTATCTGGAGTGGTCTTCCAGGTCCATCTCCCGTGTTTGTGGTGCTGAGGATCAAACCCAGGGTCTCAGAGAGTGCAGGGCAGGACTCTACCAACTGAGCTAAACCCAAGCCCCAGTCCAGGAATAGGAAGGATCAACCCGCAGGCTATAGGGTCAGGAACTACAGGATATCTTTTGGGGTGTCTGTCTAACTCCATAGCTGTTTACTCTTCTTTTCTTGACAAACATCTTTTCAATATTATTCTCCAATGCAGCCAGATATTTGTATCCAGTAACATTTCTTCCAGGTATATAATCCTGTTCTTTCAGAGCTGATTGGTACAAGGTGATCACATAACTCTAGTGGACCAATCATATTTTCTCTGAAGGATTTTGATACTGGGACAAAGAAAATACAGTAATTTTATCCTTACCAAAACAAAACAGTTAAATCCATAGACTTGAATTTATCTATAAATAACATTTTAATGCTTATATGTATGGAGAAAAATAAAATTGAATTATAGAAAGGAGCAAAACCAAAAAAAGTGGTACTTAGTATTCCTAGATCCCTGAAGATTTTCCTAATTTCCACATCTTGAGTGTTAGCTGTGAATTTGCATGTAGAATGTAGCTATTGATTGGCTAAGGTTTGTCACTGCAAATATTCATGTTGAAATTAAATTACCAATGTTAAGTATTGAGAGGTGACAGGACTTTTAAGAGGGTATTTGGGTCATGAGAACTCAACCATACTGATGGAATTAATGTAGTTCCTGAGAAAGTGGGTTAGTTATGATGAGAGAAGGTTATTTATACATAATCTCATCCTTTTTTGTCTCCTCCTCTATTCTGCTCATATTTACATCCTTTCAGCTTTCTTTCATGAGTTGAAGCTGCAGAAGTCCTCTACCTGATATGATAGCCTCATTCTTAGACTTCTTAGCCTCCACAAAGGGGAACCAGAATAAACCTATTTTCTTTATAAATTACCATGTCTCAGATATTCTCCTGTAGCAAGAGAAAATAGACTATGATAGGTATAGACAGGTGATATAAATATGGATTTGGGGATGGGTAGAGCAGTAGATCTAAGTATACTTTATGTTATGTTGTAACTAGCAAGTAGAGTCTAAATTTAGAAACAAGGTTGATACAAGAGGTTATCATCTAAATATCAAGCCAGAAGCAAGAATCTAAAAGAAATTACAGATGACACTCCAAACTGAAATTCCTAACCAAAGGGAGAAACAAAGATATCAAAGGAAGAGAAATTAGTTCAAAATGGAAGGTGGACATGCACCTTGGGAATATCCCAAGCATAGAATTTTCATAGGATGTCCTCAATGACCTGGAGAAAACTCTCAAGGAGGTCAAGCCACTATGGAAAAGTCATACAACAGTACAGAATCAAAAAGTAAATAAATGCAAACTATTGGTGTATATACCTGCAGCCGTGGCCCTGTGCTAACCGATCCTGTCAGATCTCGGAAGCTAAGCAGAGTTGGGCCTGGATAGTACTTAGATGGGAGAAGACCTGGTAATACCAGATACTGTAGGCTTGGGAGAAGGACTTGGCAACCTACTCCCAAAAATCGATCCACCATTGAAAACCCTATGAATAGCAGAGAAGCACTGACAGTAGTATTTCACCTGTTGTAGGTAGGATTGCTATGAGTCAGACACCGACTGGACAGCACCTAACAACAACAATTGGTCTATATATACAAGTGGTTATTTTTATAGAGCCATGGAAAGGAAAGACATCATAAAAAGGAAGGCTATTAACTCATAATTTTGTCACATTATGTAATATAAACATATTTTTATTTCATAGATTTAGCTATCAAACACCACAAAAGTCCTCTTAAACCTAGTCTACCATAAAGAAGCCATTATAATAGTATCTATCATTAATTTGTTGTATTTTTGAAATGTATATAAATATATAATATATGTGTGTAAATAAATATATAAATGGAATCATCTGTTCCAACTTTCTTTGCTCAACTTGATGCATACTAAATTCAAATATGTTTTGCATATAGTATTAGATTACTCATTATTGAACAATATTACATGAATACAAAGTTTATTATTTCCATTTTAAAATAGATAGGCTTTTGGATTATTTCAAGTTTGGGAATATTAAAAACAATGCTTTATGAATATTTTGTATATGCTTTTGCTAAAAATATGTATACATTTGTCAAGAATATAGCTAGGAAATGAATTGTTCATTATAAGAGATGCTTGTTTTCATCTGAAGTTAATACTATCAGTTTCCCCATAGTTATACCAATATAGATGTTCATCAGGAGTGTACATGTGTTTTAGTTGTTTCACACCTTTGCCAATAGTTGGTATCATTGCTCACCTTAATTTCAGCTGTTTTGGTGCACATGTAATCCTTTTCATTTTCCTACTGGCTTCTTGTCTTCTTTCTTAAACACTTCTTGGAGCATTTTAATTTTTTGTTGTTGCTTCCATTTTATTTCTGTGCTCAAATTTTATTTCAGATATATAATTTTCTTTCTATTCTGTGATTTGCTTTCTAACTTTTTTAATGGTAGCATTTGAAGATCAAAGATCCTTTATTTTATTGCCTTCTAATTTATCAGAATTTCCTTTGTTATTAGATTTTTTAATTTTGCTAAGAAGTCTTTGTTTATCCCATGGTATCACCTAGAAACCTTAATTATTTTGTTATTGTTTGCTGTTTTTTATTAGAAATTTTTATTGTACATCATAATGTGATTCATTTTGACATGCTTTTCATTGTGACAATTTTCATATATGCAATTTGATAAACATTATTTATATAGGTTACCCCTTACCCTCCCCTATTCTTCCCCCCCTTCTCATCTAAGTTTCCCATCCAAGTCTTCTCTATCTTTTACTTAGTAGTATTTTTCTACATGTCCTTGGGTTCTAGTTTTGTTTAAGATATAAACTTTTCCTGTAGTGGTCTTTGTTTTTATCTTGTTAGAACAATTACATGCGATTTCTAGTCCATTAATATTGATATCATTCTTATCTTCCCTCCCCCCCTTTTATTATGATCTGACCTTTGAGTAAGATTTTTTCCTTCTTGTAATTTTGAATCAGCTCCCACATATGAGTGAGAACATGTGGTGTTTCTCTTTCTGAGCTTGGGTTCGTTCACTTAAAATAATTTTCTCTAATTACACCCACTTTGCTGCGAATGACCTTATTTCATTTTTCTTGATTGCTGAGTAGTATTCCATCGTGTATAGGTACCATAGTTTGTTTATCCATTGTTCTGTTGAAGGGCACTTTGGTTGATTCCATATCCTTGCTATTGTGAAAAGTGCAGCATTGAACATGGAGATGCAGGTGTCTCGGTGGTATCATGACCCATCTTCCTTTGGGTAAATTCCCAGTAGTGTTATAGCTGGGTCATATGGTAGATCTATTTTCAGGGTTTTAAGATATCCCCATATTGATTTCCACAGTGGCTGGACCAATTTACAGCTCCACCAACAATGTAATAGTGTTCCTTTTTTGCCACAACCTCGCCAGCATTTGTTGATATTTGTTTTATGGATCTTGGCCATTCTTACTGGTGTAAGGTGAAATCTCAGAGTTGTTTTAATTTGCATTTCCCTAATGGCTAGGGATACTGAGCATTTTCTCATGTGTTTCATGGCTTTATGGACCTCTTCATTTGAGAACTGTCTACTCAGTTCCTTTGCCCATTTGTGTATTGGGTTATTTGTTTTTTGGGGGAGTTTTTTTCTTGAGTTCTTTATAAATTCTAGTAATTAGACCTTTGTCAGATGTATAAAATGCGAAGATTTTTT
>VMDO01030164.1:0-21623 GCA_007922755.1 Pedetes capensis | reverse complement strand
TCTAATAGACATTCTGTTTTCTTAATGTCTGTTACCACATTCATGCACTCAGCTATTTGTTTTAGTGTCAGTCAGCAAGACCTTATGTATCTCTACATAAATCTAATTCCTGAAAGTTTATAAGCCTTTCTAAATATTAATGACCCAGGCACAACTCTTTCTATACACAAACCAATTCTACTCATGAATCCTAATTACTATCAGTTTTTAAGCTAAGATTTCCCAAGTTCCCTCTATGGATGAGGGGTATTCTTTTATTCTTTACAACTGAATCATAATACATTTGCAACACTCCTTAAATAACATACGCTATATAGTATAACTGTCCATATCTGTAGCACAGATCCAGTCAGATCTTGGAAGCAAAGCAGGGCAGGCCTGGTTAGTACTTGGTTGGGAGACCACCTGAAACACCAGGTAAGTTTGGGAGAAGGACCCGGCAACCCACACCCAAAAATCAATCCGCCATTGAAAACCCTATGAATAGCAGAGAAGCACTGACAATAATGTTTTGTCTATTGTACATAGGGTCACCATGAGTAGGATACCAACTTGATGGCACCTAACAACAGCATGTAGTATAGTCCTGTATTCTCAAACTTTAATGTGAGTAAGAATCACCTGGGAAGTTTGTTAAAAATGCCTATCCCCAGTGTATATCCTCAGAGAGTTGGGTTCAGCAGGTTCCAACTCAACAACACCTACCACCACCACCACCACATGACAAACAGGTTTTGGCTAGGATACAGGAACTTTCATCTTTAACAAGCAACCCTGATCATTGTGATGTGGGTTACCCTTGAGTATATCTCCCATTCACTGCTTTTTAAGAATTGTTGTTGTTGTTGTTGTTAGGTCTCATCAAGTAGGGTCCAACTAACAGTGACCCTATGTACAACAGAACGAAACACTCTCCGATTCTGTGGCAGGCATACTATCTTTTCTATGTTTAAGCCCATTGTTGAAGTCACTGGGTCAATCCATGCAGTTGAGGGTCTTTGTTGACTTGTCACTCTTCCAAACATGTCCTTTTCCGGGGACTGGTCCCTCCTGACAAGATGTCCAAAATAGGAAAGATGCAGTCTAGCCATCCTTGCTCCCAAGGAGCACTCTGGTTGCATTTCTTCTAGGACAGTTCTATTGTTTCTTTTGGCAGCCCATGGTATATTCAATATTCATCTCCAGCAACATAATTAAAAGCATCAACTATTCTCCTGTCTCCTTCATTCAACATCTAGCTTTCACAACCATTTATAAGAGTTCAGCTGCAATATTTTGCAGAAGGAAAGTAACTTAAGTATATTGGCTTGACTCCCACTCACCTACTTAAAATAATGTAGGCATACACAATTTAGAGCCAGTTTTTAAAAAACACAGCTAAGCAGAATCATTATTTCCCAAAGGAAGAAAAAAAATAACCAAAATTAATAATAGTGGAAGAAGCAATGAGAGTAAATAAGAGTACCATTATCCCTGGAAATTTTTGTTTTAATAATGGAAGAATATTCACAACAGCAAGTCAGTTATGCAACCAAATTTTAAAAGAAAAATAATTGTCATATAAAATAAACAAAATGAAATTATAAGTACTAGGTAATAATTACAGAAGGACTCCATGTTTCTGAGAGTAACTTTGTGAATACATCTTTTATGTTGTTGATCATTATTGGTATATTCTATATCTATTTCAAAATAAATTGCAAACATTCTCTCATTTTGGTGAATAATGGCATAACTATTTACAAAGTTAATAATGCTCCTCTCCTTTTTTAAATAGTGGTTTAAATTGGTGTACTAACTTATTGCTTTGTTATATTTTATCCCATTTTGTAATGATGCATTTTTTAAATATATTAAATGGTAAAACACAAGAAAATAGAATAGGAATGCTCCTCTTTGAAAGTTGAAATTCAATATTCTTTTCTTTAAAAAGTAATTTTTATTTTCAATGGCATCCTAATAATCATATTAGTGAATACCACAGGAAATCTGGAAACCAAGTCTTAGCTATTCACTTAACAAATCATTACAAAGAAATATTAAATATAGGGATCTTAAAGCAGTATCTACTGTTAGGAATACAAGTAGTTTTTCTGATTTGTTTTTGTGTGTCTGTATTTTTTTTTTTAAATCTTGGGGGTAACCCCAAGGTCCTCACAAATGCTAAGAAACATTCTACCACTGAGCCACATGAGAAGTCATGTATTTGTTTGTTATGTAGCTATGTCAATCTGTTGCTTTCCCTGTCTATATGCTTTTTCCATCTGCCAATGGCTCAAAATTTTCTTATCTCATTTGTAGAGTAAATCTCAGAGGAATTGGTTATTTAGCCATGACAGATCTAAAAGGCAGCATTTAGGCAATGTGGTATCATAGAAAGAATACTAGATTTGATGTTCCAGACCCATTCAACCACATCTAGGTTAGTGAAACACAGAGACTGATCAAGGTTTTATTGTTCTTGACATTACAATATTTAGAGCTTTCATTAGGATAAAGACTGGGCCTTGAAAGGAACAGATGTAAAAAAGATACACTGAGATTTAAGCTTAAGCTTTGTTAGATACATAATAAATTTGCCTCTGGAGAGAGAATTATGATCCCTCATTCTGATAGATATAAAATGTAAGGCATGATGTTTGCCCAAGATACACCATCAGATTAGAGGGATATAAAGAAAATAACATGTGGAAGTACACTGAGTGTCTTATAAATAAAACTCTATAGGAAACAGTGACTCTTATTAAGGCTAACTATTGCTATTCCCTGAATGCAAGCTGCTTGGGATGTATTCAGTCTTGCACAATATTTCTGAGTTTTTTGTTCTTTACTCTCCATGGTCTCTTTGAATTTCAATAGTATTTGATTGCTTTAGTGAATTTGCTAACTATTTAATAAGTGCCTACTAGCATCAAGAAACTAATTTCTATCCTTTAAGTCCTGTCAATTCTGGCTCACCTTAGTACCAGCTCATGTTCCCATTCATCCCTTCTGGTCCCACAGCTCTGCTCAAAATTAAAATTTACTAGTCCCCCTCCACACCAGATTACCTACTGTCTACAGTATCCAGAACTTCTACTCTTACTGCGATATTCCACCCTTCCTTTGGCATCTATCCTCTATCACCCTTGCCATTTATTCTCTGAGATGACATGAACTTTGACAAATTCAAATCAAAAAGCCTTCCTGACAAAATACCTTTATTATTTTGGAGGTTATTATAGTACACTATAACTCCTAATTAATCCCTATTCCTTTAACTTTTTAATTGTTGTTAATTTCTTCTATAAAGGATTAGATAATACTTTATGATTTGCAGGCCGTATCTGTCTCTCTTGCGATTCTCATCTCTATTATCCCAGTGCAATCAAAAGAGCCTTTTGCAATACTTAAACGGAAGGACAATTGTGTTCCAATAAAACCTTATTTATGGTCATTTAGCCTGCAGTCTCTGAAGTCCTGAGTTCAATTCCCAGCACTGCAAAAATGGGAGAAGGACCTGGCAATCCACTACCAAGGCAATCCTGAAACAGTCTGCCATTGAAAACCCTGTGAGGGTCACTATGAGTCAGATACCGACTCAAAGGCACCTAACAACAACAACAACAGCCTGCAGCCATAGCCCTGTGGCATCTGGTCCCGTCAGATCTCAGAAGCTAAGCAGGGTTGGGTCTGGTTAGTACTTGGATGGGAGACCACCTGGGAACACCAGAAGCTGTAGGCTTGGGAGAGGACCTGGCAACCCCCTCCCAAAATCAATCCGCCATTGAAAATCCCATGAACAGAAGAGAAGCAATGACAATAGTGTTTCCCCTGTTGTACACAGGGTTGCTATGAATCAGATACTGACTTGATGTCACCTAACATCAACAACAACATGGTCATTTAGATTTTAACTTTGTACAGTTTCCACAAATTATGAAATTTATGAATTCCAAGCATTTAAAAATGTATAAATCATTCTTAGCTCTCCAGTTTGCCAAACTTAGCTCTATATTATCTTTAATAATGCACACTACTGCCAGATTCACCTTCGGAAAATATTTTGTTTTGTGACCAGGTATTCCAGTTTCCTTTATATCTTCAGCCCCCCCCCATGCCATTCACCCTGCATCAACTGAAAATGGATGTTTTCTCTGGAAAGTTTTCCTAGTTTTCATTCTGAGTTTTTTTTTTTTTTTCTCTTGTAATATATACTCTGCCCTTCTGGCTGTGGCACTTGCAACTCATTTTACATTTACCTCACCTCTTGGATCTGTCATTAGCACTGCTCCTTCATCACTCTCTCCTTATGTCCATCCCCTGCCACAGTTCACAGTGTGTGCCTTTGGTTCAGTGGAGGTGGACCTCCTTGGATAGAGAAGATATTGTATCCATAATGGTTTGGGATGCTAAGTCTCATTGGCAGGATTTCCCAGGGAGACTTCTTGGGTTTACTAAGTCCTGCTGAGAGAAAAAGGATGTATCCTATGCCTACATAAACCTTCAATAACCCCCCACCATCTTCAAGTGAACTGCCTGATCATGCCTGTGGCATTCAATCCCGTCAGATCCCCAAAGCTAAGCAGGGTTGGGCCTGGTTAGTACTTGGATGGGAGACCACCTGGGAACACAAGATACTGTAGGCTGGGGAGAAGGACCTGGCAACCCACTCCCAAAAATTGATCCGCCATTGAAAACCCTGTGAATAGTAGAGAAGCACTGACAATGGTGTTTCTCCTGTTGTACGTACAGTATCTAACAACAATCTTCAAATGAAATCTAAAGCTCAGGAATTAAAAGAGCTTTATAATGGCTTCTGACACATATTTTCACTTTACCTAATTAATCAATTCTAATTGATTTACTTAAGACTAAAATACACTTTCATTTTCATCATTGAATACATTCAGTGATGCATTTCTCCATTATTAAATGTACTTTTTGTTGCATTTCTCCATTACTAAATGTACTTTTTGTTGTTGTTAGGTGTTGTTGAGTCAGATATGACTCAGCAACTCTAAGTATAGCAGAATGAAACACTATCAAACATTGTTTCATGCACACAATCATTTTATATTTGAGCCCACTGTTGCAATCATTATATTTCTTCTCATTTTGAGTGGTGCCACATCAGCAAAAGGAGGTCCCAGGGGCTTTACTTAGGAAACAAATATTGAGGAGCTACTTAAATTCCAGACATTATTAAGGGAACTACAAAAATACATGCAATCTTTCCCTCAAAGAACACACAAATATGAGTCATACAATGAAAAAAATTAATATTATTTAACAACCACTACAATGAGAGCATCACTTCTCAGAATAGGTGGGTAGAAAGGATTTACCATAAGGATCTGACATGGAAGAATGAACTGGAAATGGGAAAAAGTTTTCCATGCAAGTGAGGTTGGAGGATGGTATTTCAAGGCACTATAATCACATAGATATAGAACAGTGACACAAAGGAAGCATGGGGGGGGTGGGTGTAGCATATTTGTTAGTAACATAATATAAAGCGCCAGAAAGCTTGGATTCAAATGCAATTTTTGTCATTCACTACCTGTGTATCCTTAAGCACATCACTTAACTCTATATTCAATCTATACTAAAAGTATAGTATAACTTTTTATACTAGGGAAATAATAATCACATTTACCTCATAGGGTTTTCATGAGGGTTAAATAAATTTATATTTGCCATATAACTATAAATGTTGACTTTTAATATTATTTTAATTATGATAGTAATTTTTATCACTTTGGAATTTTTACATAGTTCTCCTGGTTTGCTGGTAGAAAATCACATGTATGAAAAAATGAATGATCTTACTAATAGACTGGAATATTTGTAATATATCATGTACTATGTTTGGCTGTGAATAATTTCAATGCCCAGGATGTATTCTGGAATAATTATACTGGAATCTCTGAGGAGGATACTCAAACATCAGTAAGCTTTCCAATTCATTCTGATATTTCACCAAGTTTGAGGACCATTGAATTAGCTGGAAGTGATCCCCCTCCTGGGAACCATTGTAGTACTTATCACACAATTTTGAGATACCATAATAATAAATAAGCATTTAAAATACAGACTTCTAAATTCCATTCAGAATATTTTATTCTTTGGCTCTGGATTGTAGAGAGTCACAGGATATTTAATTTTACAAAGTATTTCAGGCTATTCTGATAGAGGTAACGCATACATCAGGCCTTATATAAAATTGTATATCATACATGTGACATAGCACATGGTGTCTCGCCTTATAATTATTATGTACAGTTTTACTGCCTCGGTAAAAGAGCAATTTCCTGGAAGGCAGAGTTCAGGGTTTAAAACCAGAGAACACAATCCACCCATAAACACACATACTATAATTCCTTATAGAGGAGATTTAGTAAATGTCTCTTTTGTTAATTCATTAAGGAAAAAAAGGCAGCTCTCTACTGACATTTGCCAAATTTAATGTCCCAATATTTTAAGATATTTTGTCAGTAGAAATAAAACTATTAGGCTCTTTAGTGATAAAAAACTGAATGATGCATAGCTTATTAATTGTTTCACAGATGGCCTCCAAGAGGTATTGCCATTCTCAATTTTCACAATTCTCTGAGGGTTTTGACAAACCTGTCTGAAATAGTATCACAGGACACGTTTCTCAGATAAATTTATTCTTTCTGACAAGATCCATAATTTCAATCAATAGAAGCCTCATTCAAAAAGATTTTTCATACCAGGGCTAAGTAAATTGAAGTTTTATATTAGTACATAAATTTATTGAGTGAATTCCAAGGTTATGCTGAGAATCACATTTTAAGCCTACTTTATTCCTAAAAAATCAGGTTGAAATAGATAATATGATACATTCATAGTAAAATTATCTGCATGGGTAGTACTAAAAAATGAGCATCAATCTTTTAGTTTCTCGTAAGTCTATGAGAAGTTAATAAATAAATAAATAAATAAATGGAGAATTATAAAAGGTAGCAACATCTTAGGCACTCTTGGTGCTCAATTATAAGATGTAGCAATCTTACAGTTGTATATTGTTTTAGAATTGAGGAATAATATGGAAATCACTAATTCTATTTCCTTACCCCTGATTGAATCCCTATTTAATTTTTTTTCTCATGAATACCTCACCATTTTAGCTTACCAGTAGTTTTCATACTTCTTAAAGTAATGTATTCCATTACGGGGAAACAGACTTCCGGGTATGCAATTGAAAATTTAGCTTTCACACTCTCTTTTAGGCTTACTACCGGCTGTGCCTTGTAACTTTCTGACATACATCCCAGCCCAACAGCCACATATAGCCCAAAGCCTACAAAAAGCCCCTGCTCTTTGTACTAAGTGGTAGATCAATTCCTTCTGGTATGTATACTTGTCTGTCACATTTTGTTTCAAATTTTCTCCCTATTCAATTCCCCATGAGCATAGTATTTCCTTTTGCATCCATAATCTTTCTATCCCTGGTTTCATTTGGTCCTAACACTTCTTTGGAGGGTTCTCACCTTGAATGCCTCAGTGGTGCTTGGACCCATACATGACCCAGGCTGCCTGGATACCACAACAGCTTGCTCTATACCCAGTGCCTCATGTAACTTTTCAAGAAAAGGAAGATTATCAGAAGAAATTAAGTAATTTGTTTTCTGGTGGTTTTTAAATGATTTCAAGGCATTTATTCTTTTTTACCCATAAACTCTCTTTAAAATCTTTTGAAATTTCTATGGCTTTTCACTAATAACATTTTGTAAATAATTCATCTACTAGTACATAAGCTCTGAGAGCAGATGGTGCACTCAGAAAGTCTGCTTGAAAGTATTACCTGCACTAAAAATTTCACAAGCCTGCTTGAAAGTATTATCTGCACTAAAAATTTCACATAGCCCAACATGAACATTATTATCCTTACCATAAATCTGGATCTTGCTTTAGTAACTAACTGGTCTCTTTGTCCACTGTGCTCCTTTCAACCTATTTCCAGCACAGTACTCACAGGGATCTTGTTAATATACAACACAGATGATGACACTTCTTTGATCAAAGCTCTTTGATTTCTTCAATCATTCACCGAGTAACATTAAAGACTTTACATTGGACTTACATTGTTATTGTTGTTGTCATTGTTAGGTGCCATAGGAGGTGGCTTTCCAGTACGTTTTGGACCTGGTCTTCTACACATACAATTCCCCGACTCCTACTATTCCTGTACTTCATCATGCTTCTGCCTCAGGACAATTGTTCTTGATATGCCTTCCACCGGGAAAAACTGTTTCCAGATACCCTAGGACTGACTCCCTCACCTCCTTCACTAAAAGATCACCTTCAGAGTGAGGCCTCTTCTGATATAAAATTGTATAAAATTGCAAACTCTCTTGTATTCCTACATATAAACTTCCTTCTTCGTTATGACTGCTTCTTTCTATATAGAATTTACTTTCTAAATTATTACAAGTTGTATATGTATTTTTGCCCATTATCCCTCTCACTGCCCCACTATAAATAAGACTTTTTAAAGCAGGGAATTTTGCATGATTTTTTCCCTGTTTTATTCCCAGTACCTTCCAATCAATAAATATTCATCAAATGAATGATTTTCCCAGGTACAAGTATTAGAATTGTAATGATTTGTTCTATAAAGATTTCCTTGCATCAGTACCATCTATTTTTACTAACACCACAGCTCAACATATTATATTTCATTGAAATTATCATCCTCACAAAGTCTCTCACAAATCCTACATTCTGCTGCAAGAATAATCTTTATCCTAAATTATGTTTACTGCCATTGTTTAACAAATACAGCCCAAACTCTATAACATGGAGTTCAAAAAAACTTAATGTGCTCCCTAGATGACACATTCAAGTTGTCTGTGAATATCTCACAATCTCTCACCTCCATGCCTCTGTTCACTGGCAGTTTCTTCCACCTGCAACAATTCTCACTCCAGTCCCAGCTTATTAAGCCCTATTCTTCCATCAAACAACTGCTTAATTATTACATTCTTAGTAAATTATCCTCCCAGCCAAAAGTAATTTTCTTCTCTGAGCAGATATGGCCATAGCATAATCAGATATGCTTGTCATAGCTTTCTTACTAGTTTATAAGCTCATTAGCTAGAGTGTCAAAAAAGTCTGCATCTTAGGTAGTCATCACGTTTGCTTTATTGAATTCATTTATATATTCTGTATTTGCATTATTCTTGAATTTAACAAAATGCATTTTATATCTTTGGTTTTTTGCTTGTTTGTTTGTTTGTGGTATTGAGGGTTGAACCCAGGGCCTTGCACTTGCATACTTTGCCAGTGCTGGACCACTAGGCTGCACTCTCAGCCCAGTTTTTTACTTTTTTGAGACAGGGTCTCACTAAATCATGCAGACTGCCTCTGGTCTTGAACTTGCGATTCTCCCACCTCTGCCTCCCAAATTTCTGGGATTACAAGCATGTGCCACCACACACGGCTTATTTTTGTTAACTATATTGACCAAGTTAAAACATGTTTCTATCAGTAGAACTCTAAAATATACATTAGAAGCTTTCATTAGATATTGATCCATTATTCAACAATTCTGGAGCTTCATTTGACAATAATGCCATTGTGAATGACTGCCAAGTCTTTTGCTAATATTAACACCAACTGCATTATTCTCCAGGAACTCCTTATGACAAAAAATTAAGTTATTTAGACATGGTTTGATTTTAGTGAAATTATGTTCCCAATAGGCAGTGCTGCTCTCCTTTTATCTGAAGTTATGAAAAAAAAGTAAATAGTCCACCCCACTACCTTACAAATACTAATTTGATTTCAAGTATATCACACTGCCAATTTAATTTTTAAAAATAAACAAAGTTGGTGGGTGCAGTAGCCTATGCCTGTAATCCCAGCAACTCTGGAAGCGGAGGCAGGAGGATCACAAGTTCGAGACCACAGGTAGCCTGTGTAATTTAGCAGGACCTGTTTCAGAAAGTAAAAAAATGGTCTGCAGGTGCAGCTCAGTGGTCCAACAATTGCAAAGCATGCCAGCCCAAGGACCTGGGTTTAATCCCCAGTATTGCAATAAATGGATAGATAGATAGATAGATAGATAGATAGATAGATAGATAGATAGATAGAGTTTTCTTATGTCTAAACTTCAGGGGGGCTGGGATGTAGCTCAGTTGGTAGAGCACTGTGCTGCAGTCTCTGAGGTCCTGAGTTCAATTCCCAGCACCGCAAAAATGGGAGAAGGGCCTGGCAATCCACTCCAAAGGCAATCCCGTAACGGTCAGCCATTGAAAACCCTATGAGGGTCGCTATTAGTCAGATATCGACTCGATGGCACCTAACAACAACAACAACAAACTTCAGGCATATGATATGAGCTACTAATTCCTTAAATCAGATTGTGGATAGGATGTTCACTTCTCTCATGGTTGCTTATGCCTTAAATAAATTATGATATGAATTAAATCAAAATAATATTTTTCTTTATAGTTTATATTGATAGTCATTGTATAAGAAGTCAACGTGTACCCTATCATCATACCATATGCAAATATAAATCTAGGTCAATTAAAACCTAATATTAAAATATGTAAAATATTTAAATATTTTAAATATCTATGATGATAAGTTACATATTTCCTCAACAAGACAAAATAAGGAAAACTATAAATACAAATTTGGAACTAAAGTACACATTTACACAAATTTTATATCAGTTTATCAACAGTTGTTGTTGTTGCTGTTGTGAGATGCCACTGAGTTGGTTTCTGACTCATAGCAACCCTACGTACAACAGGCAAAACAGTATTGTCAGTGCTTCTCTGCTGTTCATAGGGTTTTCAAAGCCTGATTGTCTTTTGAGAGTAGGTTGCTGGGTCTTTCTCCCAACATTAGTGAGAGAGACTATTATAATTTGAATACTGAAGGTTCTCATCTATGAGAAAGGAAATTTACTTAGGTTTTCTTGTAGAGCTTTAATAAAGTTTTATAATAACTTTTTGAAGTTTTTGGGTTTTTTTGTGTGGTGTTGAGTGGCTGAACCAAGGGCCTCATGAATGTTTTGTAAGTGCTCTGCCACTGATTTGTACCCTCAACTCTTTTGTTATTTTTGAAATTGAGACAAGAACTCACTATGTGATGCAGTCTGCTTCTGGCCTTGAACCTACAATCCTACGGTCTCTGCCTCTGAAGTTGCTGGCATTACAGGCAGCACCACTGCATCCAGCACCATTTTTAAAAGCGTTTTAAAGGATTTGTTTGATCTTTTCCTAGGACCAGAAGAGTTCCTTGGTAGTAGACAGAAATTACAAGCTTGTGTAAATTGATTATGTTCAATGTTCAATGCTGAACCTCTTACTGATTTATGTAGCCCATAGCTTGGTTGTGGGCTGGGATTTAGGTCAGTTGGTAGAGCACTGCGCTGTAGTCTCTGAGATCCCGAGTTCGATACTCAGCACGGGAAAAATGGGAGAAGGACCTGGCAATCCACTCCCAAGGCAATCCCCAAACAGCCAGCCATTGAAAACCCTGTGAGGGTCGCTATGAGTCGGATACCGACTTGATGGCCCCTAACAACAACAACATAGCTTGGTTATCTTGGATTTTCTGTACATTTATATATTAAAAATCATATCCTTCCATATTTTTTTCTATTATTAGAACTAGGGCATTGATCAAAATGTTGAACAAGCAGTGGTAGTGAGCATCATGTCACGTACCTCAATTCATTTAAACTTTCACTATAGCGTAGGTTTTTAGAATCACCCTTTAATGGGTTAAGAGCATCCAATTGTATTTCTAGTTTGACAGCAGTCTTTAACAAAAATATTAAAATGTCAAAATTTGTGAAAGGATTTTCCTACATCTATTGAGATGATATTTCTCCTTTAATTTGATAAAGTTATGAATAACTTTCCAAGATTTTATGTAAAAAATATCCTTGAATCCCCAGAATAAAACTGAATGCTGCATTACTTTTTTACATACTGTTGCATTCTGGCTTCTGTTTACTTTAGGTCTGTAACATCTTTGTTCAAACATAAAAATGGTTTAATTTCCTTTTTTATATTACCCTTGTATAGATTTAGTATTAACTGGTTGCCTCTCTACTTACTGGATTGTAAAAATAAAATTAATCTAAAAAGAATGCTCACAAACTCCCACAATCACAAGTATGCACATACCTACTTCTGTACCCATCTTATTTCAAGAAAGGGAGCAATCAAATACTTCTAAGAAACAAATGGCAAATTAAAATATAGTAAAATGTTCCAAGAATGGCTTTCTGGGTTCTTCCTGATGTAAATTGTGACCATTATAATTTTACTACACTGTTATTTTAACTTTATGTCCTCTTGGTTACAGTCATTTCATCCTCAAATGATGCCACAATGATACAGTCTGATACACCTGACTCTCCCTGACTATCCTCCTGATGCTGAAACTCAGCAAGAGTGGCGACTCTAAACCCCTCTATGTCCTCATCCAGAAGTAGCCAGAAAGATTTGACATCCTAAATGATTTTAGCGTTCACAACTCTTGAGAGGGGCCGGGGTTTGGCTCAGTTGATATAAAGCCATGCTGCACTCTGTGAGGACCCACATTTGACCTCTAGCACTGCAAAAAAAGGGAGAAGGATGTGGCAGTCCCACTCCCTAAGCAGTCCTGAAACAATGAGCCATCAAAATCCCAATGAGGGTCACTGAGTGTCTGACTGGACTCAACAGTACCTAACAATAACAACCACTCTTGAAGGGGGAATGTTAGGAAAACAGCTTAGGTATTAGCAGGCAATATGGAGGAAAAGAGGACCAAAAATGGATACTGTTGCTCTGCCATAATGAAGAAGCCACTTGCATCTCTGAGGACATTGGCCCAAGTCACACTAGATGTCCAGAGCTGCGTGCCCAGGCTGTGTGTCCTAGTTTGAATTAAACTGGAGGGAATATGTGCTCATTCTCTTTTTCTACTCTTCTCTCTTCCTTTCTCTCTGCTCCTCTGCTCTTCTCTCTCCAATGACACGTGCACATCTCCCCTTCTCCCAACCTACCATCTTCTCTATCTATCCAGGCACATTTCCTTCTAAAAGCTTGCTTAACTCTTCTGGTCCCTGGCTTCTTTACATTCCTCGGGAGGAACAGAAACATCTTTATGCTGATTCAATTAGGGAACACAGGTTTTTCCAAATTTCAGGCTTACCTAAGCTTCTCCAAGTGCCTTGGTATTCACTATAATTATTCCTTAAAGGTATTATCTTTAATAAACATATTCTATACTCAAAAAAATGACAATTCCAAAAATGTGTAGAAAGAGTATGTTGTGCTTGTGCAATGGAATTATGAGTAGCTTTTATCTTTGTTGTTTGGGTTTTTTTGCTATTATTTTATGGAATTTCTATAAGGCTTATTGTTGTTGTTAGGTGCAGTTGAGTTGGGTCTGAGTTAAAGCAACTCTATGTACAATAGACAAAACACTCCCTGACACTGTGCCATGCCTGGCACTATGTCAGTGCTGCTCTGTTATTCATAGAGTTTTCAGTGGCTGATTGTTTTAGGATTTTTTTGGGAGTGGACCAATAGGTCCTTCTCACATTTTTGTGATGCTGGGGATCAAACTCAGGGCCTCAGAAAGTACAGAACAACTCTCTACCAACTGAGCTAAACCCAGCCCATGCAGCTTATATATTCAATTTAAATAAAAAAATAATGAAGTTATACATTGTAGAATTTTATACTAGGCTTATTTACATTTTGTGTCACCTATGATAATATTCTTTTGAGTATTCTGACTATATTTTTTTCAATTAAGAAAATTCAAGGAAGGCAAAGAAATTGAAATTAAATGCAGGTCATAAAGCATGGTGCTGGCAGGTAATCCCTTATCTACGGATCTGGATAAAGAAAATGAATCTTATAGAATACTTTAAAAGCTTAAGATTATTCAACCCAACAGGGAATTAGTCAGATACTCCCATGTCCAGTGCAGGTTCATTCATAATAACAAATATATGGAAACAGATGAATGTAAGTGCTCATCAATGAATGAATGGAAAAAGAAATTGTGTTTGTCATACACATATACATGCATGCATTTATATAAACACATGTGTGTAACACATACATACGTGCAGCTCAATGATGGAGTAATTGCCTAGCATGTGTAACATCCTAGGTTGAACCTCCCAGACTACAAAAAAAAAAAAAAAAGAAAAAAAAGGAGGAAATCAATCTTGCAATTGCAAAAACACAGATATTTCCTGACAACATTATGTTAGAAGTAAGCCAGACCCAGAAAGGTAAATGTTGCAGGATCTCACTTATATGTGAAACCAAAAAATAAGCATAATAATAAAAACATGTCAAACGCATAGTAACAAAGTAGAGGGGTGGTTACCAGAGACATTTAGGATGGGGAATGGGAGTCAGAGAGTATGATGAATAAGTACTAGATACCAAATGCCCATTATGATAACTATAGTTAATCCTACAAAATTATATACTTGAAATTTACTAAAAAAGCAGATCTTAAGTATTCTCACCACCAAAGTAATATTAAATAGTAACTATGTAAAGTAATAGATATGTGAATTAGGTTCATTGTGGTAATCATTTTGCAATGTGTGGGTACACTTTAGTATGTACAATGTTTATTTGCCAATCACACTTCAGTAAATCTGGACTCCTTTTCATTTTAAAAAGTAAACACTATTATGAGTAAACAAATTTAGTTGCAGAAGTGGATAAAACAAATTATAATTCCATACCATTCATAAAATGACTATGTCAGATAAATGTTGACTGTGATTTTTTCTCTGTCCTATTTATAAAAATTCATCATTTTCTGGCACTCCAGCCCTTCTTAACTATATTGTAATTAACTTTGTATACAGCTATCTGTTAGAGAAATAATCCCAATTCAACTGTATTTTCCTTAAAATGATACATTTCAGAAAGAGAATCTACATTTTTAATAATATATTATTGAATTTTATCTTCACCACATGATGCTTTAGATATCATTTGAACTCTTAAAAGCAGTGCAGGTTATTAAACCATTTGCATATAAATTTAACTACATAATAAAACTGAAGTGGCCTACAGGGTATTAGATATTAAAATATATTGATCACTACACATTGAAAGTTTCACTTATTTGAAGTGGACATAATTCTTTACAATGAAGAACTCTACTATAAATTTATCCACTTGAGAAAATTTCTTTTCCCAAGAACTCCTAGAGGCTTATGAATATTTACTCCAGTTAGACAAAGTTGTGGTTTTATTCTAAATACACATGCTTCAATTTTTAAAAATCAAGGTGATTATACTTTTTGTATTTTACCTCACTTTTCTTCATTACATTTATTTATTATATCCTTAATCTCTAATGTGTAGTTGAACAATTATTGGAAAGTCAAAATCTGATTTTTCTTCTTGCATGTAGCTGTTTGGTTAATAGATTACTTTCTTTCTTCCCCTCTTTTCTTAATTCCTCATCCTTTTATTTTGTACATTTTTCTTTCCCTCTTTTATGCATTAAACAGTTTGATAGACATCTTCTTGAGTGTCAAAGATCAGAGCCAGTCGGAAAGACATGACCAATGAAGCCTGAGAGTATCAACATACATCCATTCTTTATCATTTCCCAATGTTTCATCTTATAGGAGCAAAGTTATAGGATTATCTAAATATCCACTTCCTTATACAAAAAATGATTTTGAGACTACTTTCCTTATACAATATAGAGGATAAATTTAATCATGTATGTAAAAGCAAAAAGCATCATGCTTGGAGTACAGAAGTTGAGTAATCAAAGGTTAATTTCATATTCTTGTCCAGAGTGTTTGATTAATGAGGAAATTATTACATGCAATGTGAAACATTTTTAAATTGTCCTATAAGCAAAATATTAAAGAAAAATCAGAGGAAAAAATGACTAAATCTTTCTGCAAATACACACAAATATTTGGCCAAATCCTAAAAGAGAAATAAGACTTTGCCATATGAAGAAAGGGGTTGGGGTTTAGCTCAGTTGGTAGAGTGATCCTCTGTAGTTGTCGAGGCCCTAGATTCAACCCTCAGCACTGCAAAAATGGGACAAGGATGTGGCAATTCACTCCTGAAGCAATCCAGAAACAATCAGCCATTGAATACTCTGTGCAGGTCTGTATAAGTAGAATATAACTCAATGGCACCTAATAACACCACCAATGGATGAAGAAAAGTGAGGAAGGTATTACAGGTAGGGGATCAATACCTGCACATTTATATAGCATAAAACTCTATCTAATATATGGAAACAACACATGGATTAGGACATGGTACACTAGCAAAGTAGGAAGAGATGATGTAGGAAGATGGTCTCTAAAGAACCACAAATGCCCTCCTAAGGTATTTAATGTTGCATACAAAACTGGGATTTCTACCCATTGAGAATCCTGATCCCTTTAGTCATCAAGGCTTTTGGGTAGAGCTTGAGGCAGCCCATGAGTGCAGTCACTTTTTGAAATAAACAGCCATGGGGACCTCAGTGTATTGAACAAATACATTTTCTTGGGATGTAAAAATATTTAAAAGACTAAGAATCATCTCTATAGATCTGCTAACAAATATTTTCATTTTTATACTTGCTATATTTTAGATGCTTCTTATCTTGACTAGATATTGAAAAAAACAATGATCACTAAAGAGTCAGAAAGCAAAAGTCTCCTAACTGAAGGGTATAGAGCTTATCTAGGGTGGGAAGGTAGAAGTGAAGTGATCCAGCTGTATAGGCTGCTTTGAAAAGCACTGTGCCACACTCTAGCTTTTGCAGTTAGGTACAAGATTACTTAGTGTTCTCTTATTTGCTGAAGCATATCAGCATAGAAAATGCTCCTGTTCTTAGAATGGTCTTCAGGGTTCCTGATACATAAAGTGACCCACTTATAGCTTATAAGAATCTATTACATTATTGCTCTGGGACATAAGGCTTAGCAAAATTCCAAAAGGGGCAAGAAGGAAGATTTGAGTATACACAGCTGGATGATTGTTCCTACCAAAGGAGAGCATATCTGTGAAGCCACTGCTACATATTACATTTTCTGTCTTATCCTACATTAAACTAAGGCCTGTTCTCTCTCTCTCTCTCTCTCTCTCTCTCTTTATTTTTTTTGTACTGGGGATTGAACCCAGTGCCTTGTGCTTGGATGTTTTGCAAGTGCTGTACCATTAATCTGCACCTCCAGCCCGCCCCCCCCCTTTTTTTTTTGAGACAGGGTCTCACTGAATTACTCACACTGCCTCTGGTCTTGAAATTGCGATCCTCCTGCTTCTGCCTCCCCAGTCACTGGGATTACAGGCATGCACCACTGTGCCTGGTTTGTACTTGTGAATTTCAAAAGCATATAAATAAAAGTCTTACCTGTCTTTTCAGGGAAAACAGAAGATACAGGATTAAGGTAGAGAGGAAAGAAAACAAACACCCAATGCAAGATTAGAGCAGAAATCATGTGAATGAGTGGACAGAAGTTGCTTCACTTTGCCATTCTGTTCTTTGTTACCTTTCTGCTACCTACTTTCTGCAGTAGGGGCTCACCTGCTGAGTTCAAATTAGCAGGTAGCTACACTGCTAGGCCAAGTCCATCACATCAACCCCAGACTACCTGCTGCAGAGAATGTGATTAGTAAGGGGGTTGTCAAGATTTCAGTTTGATATGATTGTATGCTCTGATTTGGACTTAGTTAAGTGTTTAACTTCTTAGGCAGAGCCTACTCTGAGATTCAGAAAGTCTAGAGCCCCTTCTACAGAGTAACTATACCCACTTTAAAGCAAAGAAGTTGTTGGGAATAGTGGTGCATGCCTGTAATCTCAGCAATTTGGGAGGTGGAGACAGGAAGATTGCAAGTTCTAGTCCAGAGGCAGCCCACAGAACTCAGCAAGATCCTGTCTCAAGATAAAAAAAAAATTTAAATGGGCTAGGGGAGCAGACTACAGGTAGGGCACTTACAAAGTATATGCAAGCTCTGGGTTCAACCCCTAAGTACTGCAAAATGAAGAAGAAAGAAGAAAGGAAAAGAGGAAGAGGAGGAAGGATAAGAGGAGGAGGAATCATAAGGGAAGGAGGAGGAGGAAAGCAACCAGGGAGAGGGAGTTTCTCTAACAGCAAGAACCAAGAATAGATCTACAAGGAGGTATTGATTTGCCAGCCTTACAGAGTTATCAGCATGGAGCTGTGTAACAAACATTAGTAACAGGCAAACTCCTCTTCAGTGGTGGGATTGAGATGATATGAGATTTCAAATTTTAAGGAAGACTGAAATGAGAGCTACACTGTATTAGTCAGCTTTCCATCACTATAAACAAACACCTGAGATAACTAATTTATAAAAATATCAGTTTTATTTTATCTCACAGATTTAGAGGTCGTAATTCATGATCAACTGGCACCATCACTGCCTATATCATAGGCAGAATGTCATAGCAAGAGCATGTGACAAAGAAAAACTAATCAACCCATGGACAAGAAGAAAAAGAGAGCAAGGAAAGGGCCTGGGTCCCAAAATCCCCTTCAAGGGCATGTACCCAATGACCTAAAGTCCTTCCATTAAGCTCCACCCTTCAAATGCTCCATTAACTCACAATAGCGCAACCTGGATGCCAACACTTGAACACATGAACCTTTGGGGACATGCAAGATATAAACTACAGCATATAGCATTTCAATAAAAGAGCACAGACCTTTGATATTATACCCCTTTTAATGCTTAAATCCAAAGGCACATGTGTTAAAGGCTTGGTCCTGAGCCTGTGGCACTATTGAGAGGTAGTGGAACTTTAGAGGTGGGGTCTAGGAGAAAGTCACTGAGGATGTGCGCTTGAAAGAGATATTGATACCTGAGCCCCTTCCTCCAACCCATTTTCTCTTCCCAGTTGCCATGATGGAGCAGTTTTGTCCCACCACACATTCCCTATCAAAATAAAATGCATGTGGCTCCAAGTGACAGTGACAAGGAATCATAAACTGAATCCTCTGAAACCATGCATCAAAATAAAATCTTTCCTCTTCTTAGGCTTATTCTCTCAGGTACTTTGTCTCAGTGAAAGAAAGCTGAATAACACAACCTTGGATGGCTATGACTTATCTATAGGTCCAGGGCTACCAAAATTTGTCTCCCTGACATGTAAGGTACCAACTGAATTAGGGAATAAAAAAGGTAAGCATCAGTACTAAAACTGTCAAATATAAATATGCATGTTTGAAAGCAGGCAGTCATAGAATGGGTACCCTTTCCTAGAAGATTTGTGTCATTGTTATAAACAGAGCAAAATCCTTTCAAATTACACAACTCCCTTTACACCACTATATATACATCACTGCAAGAAAGTAGTCAGGACATCCAGGAACAATGTCCAACAAACTTAAAATTATCAGTTCTATTTGCAAAACCCAGGCATTAAAACTGAGGAACAAGAATTCAAAAGAATCCAGGAGGGTATATTATTTCAAGGAGTTAATGCCAAGTGACGATTATAAAAAAGCATGGGATAAGTGCCCTGAAAGAGAAGTGCTTGTAATAAATGTCAGAATGCACAGGAACAGTGAGAATGTTGGTCCACTAGTCAGATCAACTTGAATGTTTATGACTAGGATTTACCTAGGAAAAGAGACTACAGATAGCATGCTAGCTGGGCACAGTGGCACATGCCTATAATACTGGGGACTTGGGAAGCTGAGGCAGGAAGATCACTAGTTCTAGGCCAGAGACAGCCTAAAAATTTTAGCAAAACACTGTCACAAAAGAAAAATTAAACAGGGGGTTAGAAGGTACCGTTCGTGGTAGAGTGCTGGCCTAGCATGCATAAGGTCCTGTGTTCAATCTCTTAGTACCAGAAAAAAGTAAAATACAAAGACAGTATGCCAATTCAGCTCAACCATTTATGTTGTTGCTGTTGTTAGGTGCCATCGAGTCGTGTCGGACTCATAGCGACCCTTATAGGGTTTTCAATGGCTGTTTTGGGATTGCCTTGGGAGTGGGTTGCCACATCCTTCTCCCATTTTTGTGGTGCTGGGAATTGAACTTGGGACCTCAGAGACTGCAGAGTGGTGCTCTACCAACTGAGCTAAATCCCATCCCCCCAACCATTTATAACCAAATAAAAATAGAAACAAGAAGTAATTAGAGGAAGAGGAAAACAAAATGTGAAAATTATTTGAGTAAAGAATGCTGTAATTCTTGAATAAATATGTCTTTTGGCAATATTTTCCTTCCAAAAGTGTTAGCATTAAATTCTAAAGATCAGAGTTAATAACAAATGTTGAATCCATAGACATACATAAATCACAGGTAAGACTGAGAGAAAACAATTAATTCAATCTCCCTACTTCACAGTAAACAACTGTATTACTTATTTAATGTTACTGATTATTAAATAAATTGTCATTGAAGGATTTGACATAGCAAAACAGTTAACTTATTTTATTTCAGGCATCATGTCCAGGGATTATAGGAATTCTTGGATCATTATAGCTATGCTAAAATCAATTTGGATTGATCAGAGAAAGAGTTGAAAAGATAATACAGAAAACACTCCAAGGAGTTTAAGTTCCCATAACATGAAGAATTTATAAGCTGTTTTATCCTTAACAGCAAAGGCCATGATAAATTGAAAATGTCTTACATATCTTAATCATAATCTATTATCTTTTGTTTCTTAGTTTAACAACTTATTTTGATAAAAATCTAAGATATAATGAGCTTGTTTTATATTATGATTGTTGTTGTTGTTGTTAGGTGCTGTCCAGTCGGTATCCGACTCATAGCGACCCTCTGTACAACAGGGGAAACACTATTGTCAGTGCTTCTCTGCTGTGCATAGGGTTTTCAATGGCAGATTGATTTTTGGGAGGGGGCTGCCAGGTCCTTCTCCCAAGCCTACAGCTTCTGGTGTTCCCAGGCGGTCTCCCATCCAGGTACTAACCAGGCCCAACCCTGCTTAGCTTCCGAGATCTGACGGGATTGGATGCCACAGGGCTACAGCTGCAGGCTCATTATATTATGATATATGATATAAATTTAGGATATTAATTCAAGGTCCATATCAAAATTCCTACTGGATAATATTGCTCTTTGCATGATGAATGCATTTGAATTAAAATCTCTCCATATTTGAGATGAAAGTGAACAGTATCTGAAAATTAAAGTCAATATGAGTTGAGAATATTTACATTCAATTATTTCAAATGAACATCAAGAATTAAATGTTGATAAAGTTATATATTTAAATAAATACCATCAGTATTATTATAAGAGCATTGTATTATTATTATTATATACAATCAGATGTCCTACTGTATTGTATACTATTTCTCAAACAATATGCTGATAGAAGAAGTTTTGGATTGTTCCATTCTTTCTCTTTTCTGAGTCATGTTTCCTTTACATTGTCTTTTGCAGTTTTATTGAACTTAGTAGTATAAAGGTTACAAGGGCTCACTTTAAGACTGCAATTTACTCAGTGTCCAATTATATTACAAGGACTTACTTCCTAGCACCTTACTTCAAAGCGTCCCCTGGTTGCAATAAAAGAGTCAAGATCAAAAGCTATAAATTTGTAGCAAACAGCTGCCACTTTTTCTCTTAACTCTTTAACACCTGTTACATGTAAGTTCA
>VMDO01030163.1:0-21646 GCA_007922755.1 Pedetes capensis | reverse complement strand
AACCTTGCTCATGTCTAAGGTTACAGTGGCAGAGCTCTCAGCCTCATTGCAACACACAAGCCCCCACGGCAAACTGACAGACATGTGGGGGCTCTGATGGTAAAATAATTAATACGAGGATGCATATATAGCATAAGAAAAAGAGAAGGAGAATAGAAAGAGGGAAGAGAGTAAAACAAGGAAGGAAGCAAATAAAAATTAAAAAAAAAAAAAAACTCACGCATACACGCTCCCACCCATGTATAAAATTGCTTATAGTCAGGTGCGGTGGTATACACCTGCATTCCCAGCAGCTTGGGGGCGAAGGCAGGAGGCTCGCAAGCCCAAGATCACAGGCAGCCTGCGCAACCCAGAGAGACCCTGTGTCAAAAAGTAAAAATATGGGCTGGGGGCACAGCGTGGCGGTCCAGCACCTACAAAGAGAATAGGCGCAAGACCCTGGTTTCATACCCTCATACAAAACAACAAAATCAAAAAACAACAAAAAAACCAAACCAAACCAAAACAAAACAAAACCCCCATGAAACAAACAAACAAACAAAAAATCAAAACAAAACAAAACCATGCATACACGTTCACACACACTTATTAAACACTTCTAGTCAGATGCGGTGGTGCACGCCTGCAATCCTAGCGGCTTGGGGGGCGGAGACAGGAGGACCACAAGCCCGAGATCAGAGGCAATCTGTGCAACCCAGCAAGCCCCTGTCTCAAAAAGTAAAAAGTATGGGCTGGGGGCGCAGCACAGCTTTCCGCCCACTTGGGAGACCACTTGGGAGAACCAAATCCTCTTGTGGGTGGGATGATATTCAACACCCCCAGAGAGAGTGTGTAGTAGGTCTGCCATGCACAGCAATTGTGCTAGAAACTGTTCTTATTGTGTCTAATTGTCCCGCAAGACTCTGCCAGAAAGGAGCACTCTGTCCGTGTGGTGCTCAGCCTCCTCCGCAGACCTCACCTTTCTCCACAGTGTGGTGGGATGACTTAGGATCCCCTCTGGTATGTCTGGGGTCCAGGCATATGTGTCCCCGTATGTCTGTGGAGATTGCGTCTGCATGACTGTCCCACCACAACAGGAGAGAGGGAGCCGCGTTTCAGCTCTGGATGTGTACTGCTCGCACTGGTTTCCCACCACCACAACAGGAGGGAGGGTGCGATTCCGTGCTGACTCACCAGAAAACTTGCAGTTTGTGTCCCGCAGGCAGGGTGACAGTGTGATGTCAAGGTTGCATGCTGTGTTGGGTCTGGCTCCCTTGGGTGTGTGGGCAAAGTCCCCTCCGAGTCTCCAGGATTCTATCCTGCCATCTTGTCCTGTGCTGTAGTCGCGCTCAGAACTTCACCACCAGCGGTGTGGCGGTGAAGAACTGCTCCGCCAGTTTCCACGGAAAAGGAGCTCCCCGGCCGCGCGCGACTTAGACGCCTCCACAAGCCCCCGACCTCTCCACAGCACAGTGGGGTGATTTGGGCTCACCTCTGATGTGTCTGGGATCCAGGCATATGTGTGCCCAATTTTCTGTGGAGTTCGTGACCGTAGGCCTAGGATCTGCAGTCTGTGTCCCGCAGGCGTGGTGAGAGTGTGCTGCCAAGGCTGCACTCCGTGTTGGGTCCGGGCCGTGGGTGCGTGTGCGCGAAATCCCCTCCAAGTCTCTGGGATTCTATTCTCTGTCTGTGTGATGGCGAAATGGCGTCGTCCTGCTGCTGGCCACTGTGTAGCTCCTCTTAAGCCTAATCCTTGATTTCAGTGCACACCTAGTTTCATTTTCTATCTCTCAAACTAAATTATCTCTGTTTCTATTTATTCAATTGGCTTTTTTAAACCCCTAATCGAGGCTTCTTATTGCTCCGGAACAGAAGGTGTGTGTTATCTGTCCGCCATCTTGACTCCCATGTAGTTAACAATAATGTACTTTAAATTTGTTAATAGGCTAGCTATCATGTTAGGGGGCTGGGATTTAGCTCAGTTGGTAGAGTGCTGCTCTGCAGTCTCTGAGGTCCCGAGTTCAATTCCTAGCACCACAAAAATGGGAGAAGGATGTGGCAATCCACTCTCCAGGCAATCCCAAAACAGCCATTGAAAACCCTATGAGGGTCACTATGAGTCGGACACAACTCAACAGCACCTAACAACAACAACATCATATTAGGGGGTTCTTAAACCCTTTTTTCTTTGGTGGTATTGGGGGATTGAAGCTAGGGCACTCCACCACTGGGATGCACCCCATACCTCTTTTTTTTTTTCTTTCTTTTTTTTTTTTTTTTTTTTTGAGACAAGGGCTCACTAAATTATACAGATTGCCTCTGCTCTTGAACTCATGACTTTTTTATTTCCACTTCCTGAGTTCCTGGGATAACAGGTTTGCACCACTGCACCCGGCCTAGCCACAATTTTTTTAAAAAGTGGATGGATCAATGAAATGAAATATTCATCTGGAACAGAAACACAAACAAAAACTGCATGAAACAGGTCTATTTGGAGACACATTTCAATACAGTTTAAGGCTGTAATAAAGGAACAGAGAAAGAAAGATCAAAAATAAAAGGGCCAGACCAATTAACTAATAAAACAGTATTCTAGCAGCTAGTGGAGGGTCAAAAGGGTCAAGGGAAAAGTTGATATTAAAGAAGAATAAGGAATTACATCCTTTGAGAGCAGAAAAAAATCAGGAGAGTAGGGAATAGAGATAGACAAGTTTCTAGAAACGTTGGTGGGACAATGAGGGAGATATACATGAATGTCCAAATCTTCCTTCTAGGAGGAGGTTGTCTCCTGGGAGTGAGAGGGAACTGTGGACTTGAGGCAAATGCCAATTGAATGGGTGAAACAAAAGAGGTGGTTGGTTAAAGTGAAGTAGGATATTAAGCCAGGCATCATGATGCCTGCCTGTAATCACAGCACTTGAGAGGCTGAGGCGAGAGGTTTTCAATTTCCAGGCCAGCCTGCGCTATACATCAAGTCTCTTGTCCCAAAAACAAACAACAAAAATTAACTAAAAAAGAGCTTGCCTAGCATGCACAAGGCCCTGAGTTCAAGCTGCAGCACTGAAAAAGAATGAGAAGAAAGATAAGGAACAGGCGATGGAGGAAGAGAATTGTATTAGGCAAATGAGTATAGAGGCATGAATTTCAAGTGGCAGCAGGAAGAGAGACAGTATTCTAATAAAGCTGAGTTTCCTAAAGGAAAGGAAAGCAAAGAGCAAGAGACTTAAGGCTGTGGGGACAAAAAAATTTGAGAAGATTAGTACTGGACAGTCATGTAAGTCCATCAATGTTGTTGTTGTTAGGTACCCTCGAGTCAGGTCTGACTCATAGCTACCTTCATAGGGTTTTCCATGGCTGACTGTTTTGGGATTGTTTTCCGGGAGTGGACGGCCACATCCTTCTCCCATTTTTTCGGTGCTGGGGATCAAACCCAGGTCCTCAGAAAGTGCAGAGCACTTATAATCCTTTTCCATCATCTACCAAAAGAAATAAAATATATGTCCATATAAAGACATGTTCAATGTACATGAACATCTGTATCAGTATTATTTATGTATTGGCCCCAAACTGGAAACAATCCAAATGTCTATCAATTGACAACTGGATAAAGAAAATATAGTATATCCCTATAATGAAACAGTATTCAGCAAGAAAAAGAAACAAACTCATAATATATGCTACAACACAGATGAACCTCAAAAACATTATGTAAGGTAAAAGAATCTGGGCACAAAAGACTTCATATTGTATGATTCTTATATGAAATATCCAGAAAAGGTCAATTTATGGAGTCAGAAATTAGTAGTTTCATGGGGGCAGGTAAGAATGAGGATTGAACAAAAAAAGGCATAGGGAGCTTTACAAGGAATAGGAACATTCTAAAATTGGATGATGGTGATGATTGTACAACTGTACAAATTTACTAAAAATCCTTAAACAGTACATTTATAATGAGTGAATTTTGGTATATAAATTATACATCAATAAACCTGGTTGGATCTTCTCTTTTTTAACTGACAAATTATAGTTGCATATATTTATAGAGTCCAAAGTGGTATTATGATTTTATTAATACAATGTGTAATCAATGATTAAATCAAGCTATTTAACATGTTCATCACATCTCAATTACTTAATATTTTTTGTAATAAGAATGTCTAAAATTTACTCTTAGAGGAACTTAAATGTACAATACTTATTAGCTATATTCACCATGCTGTGCCATTTATCTCAAAAAGAAAAAAATCAAACTTACTCCTCCTATCTGAGGCTTTGTACCCTTATATTATTATCATCTAATTCCTCTTACCCACCTAGCCTCTAGTATCTCCCTTTCTATTCTATGAGTTCAATTGTTTTAGATTCCATGTATAAATGAGAATACACAGTATTTGTCTTTCTGTGTTTGGCTTATTTCACTTAGCGTTAATAATGTTCTCTAGTTCCACCCATGTTGTCAAAAATGACAGATTTTTTTTCCTTTTTTAATGCTGAATAGAATTTCATTGTACATCACTTTTTTTATCTTTTCATCTCCTGATGGACAATTAGCTTGATCTTTTCAGAGGATGAGTGAGCTTGACTGGCATGCAGTTTCTGCAGAAATAGGAATTAAGATTAGGCTCTTCAGAACACTTTCAATGTAAAGTGAGAAGTTTCAAGCTAATAAGACAAAAAGGATCTCCTAAAGGTATTGGAATGAGAGAAGACAAAAAGAAAAATAAGTAAATAAATAAAACTATAGATAAGTACACTCATAAGATTAATATTATCTAATGTGTCAAATGGACTGAAGTTTAGCTCAGTTGGTAGAGTGCTCGCTCTACACTGAGGCCTTGGGTTTGATCCCCAGCACCACAAAAATGGGAGAAAGACCAGGCAGTCCAAAACAATCCTGAAGCAATCAGCCATCAAAAACCCTATGACTAGCAGAGAAGCACTGACATAGTGCCAAGCGTGGCACACTGTTGTGGAGTGTTTCGTGGAGTGTACATAGGGTTGCTATGAGTCAGACCCAACTCAATGGCACCTAACAACATGTCAGATAAGTAGTTGACATATTAATCATAAAAACCAAGACATGTGGTATTTATTGAGAAAAATGTCCTGCATCAGCAAGGATGGATTCTCTTATAAGCCTTGACTTTGAATCAAAAACATAGGATGAAAGAAGAATATTACTTCCACAGAATACAGCTTTGAGTCCATCATTCTAAGTGGTGAATCAACCAAACAAAAATAGTGACATCCAGAATCTGGTCCTACATGGTAGTGGTGGAGGGCAGTCAATATTTGGGGTGAAGGAGAGTTGGATTTCCCTGAAATCTAATATCCTGCTATAAGAGATCTGGAAATCGCATAAAAGGAAACTTAAAAATAAAAATGCAGGTGGTCCATTAAGAAGCCTGGTGATGTTGGACATTGGATAGCTGCTGCTCTTACTGCATAACATTCTATTAATGATTCTCAGGTAATGTGAAAAAATATTTAAATCCATATAAAGACCAATGTTCAAAATGCATTTCTTTTAATTACACTAACTCACTTTTACCTACTACTATTTTCTTCCTACATATATACATTAGGCTTAACAAAAATATATTTTTAAAAATGCATCACCTCTATTTGTCCTTGGTTATATTTGGTACTTTCAAGCAACACTATATGGACTGTTAGCCCTCTATGTATTAATATACAGAGAAACACACCCATGGACTGAAATAACTGTTCAGCTATTCAGATATTCTTATGAAGATAGCACATCTTCTTCTTCTTGTGAAAGATTATAAAATAATCCCTCTAAGAAACTGGCTTTGTGTTCCTTTACTTAAAGAGAGAGGAAAAAATTTGGGAAATGGAAGGAAGGTGGAGGGAGGGCTGTGAAGGTTATGAGGGTTGTAATTCACAATTAATTCACAATTCAAAGCATTCAGAACTCCATTTACAGAAAACTGATATGAAAGGAATAATTGTCCTAGATGGGATTAAACAGGAAGATAACATAAATGAAAGAAAACCTCATACAATTACAGATAATTGGAGGCTGCTTTTATATTTTTCTCTCATCACTGACAAAAAGATAAGATTTTCATTTCCTTATAATGGGTCCATTAATAGTTTTATTGTAATATTAGAAATATCTTTCCTCTGAGTGTATCTCAAAGAACTAATTTTTTTAAAAAGATCAAAAAAGAAGTACAATGAAATTTTAGCAGAAGAGGGTAACCCATGATTGCTTATGGTCTAGAATGTTTTATTTCAGATAAATGATCAAATTTCTGAATCTGATAAACTTGCCAAAATAAAATCCTAATATTAAATTTACAATCTAGGCTAACACTAGCAAGCAGAAAACTCCAGTACTGATTGAAGGACACGCAGATAAAGAAGTATGCATTCAATTTATAAAAAGTACACATGCCCCAGGGAAGTAAAGCATACCAGATGGTTATTAAAAGTAGAATGTTTTTATACGCTAATAGGTCTGTTCTCCCCTTGATGTATGTAACCACCCCCACTAGTGTCAATTAGCAGTACATACCTAAATCCAAGGAAGCGTAACTTCAATGTTATAATAATACTTTGCACTTACATATCTTGTCTGAAAGTAATTCAGTCTCACAAACTCGAGTAACTTAGATCACTATCATTGCAGTCTACCCACAAAATATGGACTAGCCAACAATCACACACTAGCCTAGAAGTGACCACTAGATGACCCCAAAAGCTCCACTGGTTTCTGAAATCCTGAACTGATAAAAGTGTAAAATTCCAAGTACCTTGCAATAACCAGTAAGCAAGGGCAATAAATACTGAGAATTTGACTAGAAAATAAGCATCATGCTAGATACTGCTTCGACAGGTGCTAAGGGGTCCAAAGACAAAAGTGAAGAAAGTGAAGTTCATGTACAAAGTCAAAGAAGCAGAAAGAGTTGGGGACAGGGTGCAAGTCTATTGACATGAAATTTGAAGACTTTTTAGAAAATACTTGAAGGCATAGTTTACATGAACAAAGGTTCTTGGTGGTTCCTTGATCACTTAAGAGAGCTACCCAACTGTGCTAGTCAAATCCACTGAGGGAAAATCATTGAGGCAGTGATAGTCTATTTGTGAATAAGAATTTAGAAGGATTAAAGGAAATGAAGAATATCAGGAAAAGAAACATCTCTAGAAACAATATAAAATTGTGAACTGGCAATTCTTTGTGCCTAGAACCATACTGTCCAATAAAGTAGACAGTAGCCACATGTGGCTCCTCAACACTTAAAATATGTGAGAATAAAATAAATCATGTTTTAATGACTTACTATGAAATTAAAAACATTCTATCAATAATTTGCTTATATATTGAAATAATAGTTTGAATATACAGGGTTAAATAAAATACATTTTTAAAGTGACATTTTTAACGTGGACAAACTTTTGTTGGACTGTGCTGGCCTAGACCCTATAGCCACATAGATATTGAATACATCAGTTAAATACTTGTAACAAACACACTTTAGAAATTACATTCCCGATGGTACTCTGACCAGGATAAAGAAAAATCTAAATAATTGTGAAAGAGTTTTGTATACTTATATAGTTTGACATAACTATATTCATCACAGTATACCAGTCAGTTATCTAATGGCTCTCTGGAGCAGGGGATAAATCATTATGGAACATGAACGAGTGCTAGCACAATGACAGATAAGTGTAAAGGAGAGAACTATAGACCAAAGCATCAAGGTGGAAGAAGGAGCAGAGGAAAGATGTTAAGGGACAAGGAGTGATCAAACTGGATTCCCCATCAGTGACAACTTCTGATGGACATGAGGTTAAAGCTGGGTTCCATAGGCTCTGGAGAAGTCATGTGCGGGGCTGAGAAAAGTGCAAAGGTTAGTCAGAAGACAACAGGACCCAGAGTTAGGATGAGAGAATAGGAAACTTGCCAAGCTAGGGAGCAGGGAAAAGGCAAATGCTGAACAACAAGTGAGGATCATCAAGAGGACTTCTCTGGCCACAGAAAAGAAGGTGAATGAGGAGTTTTCAAAAACATCCAGGGAAACTTTGCATAACCAAGTGAGCTTCAGGTTCCCCCAGGCCCTTGGCTCTATAAAGAGAGAAAACCTTGAGCAGCAAGACTTGAGTGAAGGAAATCAGTTAGCACAGAGAATCTACTCTCCCTTCTGAAATTTAACTCAACCCAGTTTGTGGCTTGCTTGCTTGGCCATATTTTACGTTCCTCTTTGCCTTGCTGATCCATTTGATTTTTCTTAATTTGCAGTTCCACAGAATTCTAGTTTTGCATTCCACTATACACATTCATGCCTGCAGCTGTCCCACTGTGGTGTCAGATCTGTCAGATCTCAGAAGCTAAGCAGGGTCAGGCCTGGTTAGTACTTAGACTGGAGACTGCCTGGAAACACCAGATGCCATAGGCTTGGGAGAATGACCCCGGAACGCACTCCAAAAAAAAATCAGCCATTGAAAACCCTATGAATAGCAGAGAAGCATTGACAACACTGTTTCGCTTGTTGTAGGTAGGGTTACTATGAGTTGGACACCAACTCGAGAGTACCCAACAACAACAACAACAACAGAAGAGAACAAATATAACCCTCAGAAAATACCAAGAAAGACCAGGAATTTGTGACCATATTCTGTTCTTCAAAAAGTTATTAGTGCCAAGCTGGATGTGGTGGTACATGTCTATAATCCCAGGACTCAAAGGCTGAGAGAAGAATATTGAGGTGAGTTTGAGGCCATCTTGGGTTACCCAGTGAGACTCTGTCTCAAAACAAAATTTTTCTTTAATTTATAAAAAGCTATTACTTTGGTATTATATGTGGTAAAATATACATAACAAAATTTACAAGCTCAACCATTTTAAGTATATAGTACAGTACTAAGTACATTTATATTGCTGTGAGAGTTATTTTTATGCTTATCAAATTATGATCAAAATAATATTAAAGAAAATTATTTAAGAATTTAAAGTTATCTAAAACACACCTTTTGTAATATTTATTCATTCCAAATCTTTGTAAACATATCTATAATATATATGTATATATATATATTTTTTCATTATTTGTAACTTGTTGTTGTGAGGTGCCGTCAAGTCAGTATCCGACTCATAGCGACCCTCATAGGGTTTTCAATGACTGACTGTTTCGGGATTGCCTTGGGAGTGGATTGCCAGGTCCTTCTCCCATTGTTGTGGTGCTGGGAATTTAACTCAGAACCTCAGAGACTGCAGCGCAGCGCTCTACCAACTGAGCTAAATCCCAGCCCCCATTTGTAACTTACTATATACTATTTCAGGCTGGGGGTTAGCTCAGGTGGTACATTACTGCTCTGCACTCTCTGAGGACCCAGATTCAATCCCCAGAAGCACAAAAACAGGAGAAGGAAGTGGCAATCCACTCTCAATGCAATCCCAAAACAATCAGCCATTGAAAACCTTATGAGGGTGAGTATGAGTTGGACTCAACTCAAAGGTACCTAACAACAATAATCTACCATTTCATAATCTGCTTCCTCAATTATATAAAATGGTTTATATTAGTCTTGTTTTTAAAATAAAGAAATGAAATGATGATGCTGTTATAGTTTGAATATGAAATGTCTCCTAAGGCTTCTCCAGGTGGTAGTGCTACTTTGGGAGGTGCTGGAAACTTTTGGAGGCGGAGCCTCGCTGAAGGAGGTTAGTTGCTGTGGGTGGGTCTTTGAGGGTTATACCTGGTCTCTAGTCTCTTCCCCTCTCCGCTTCCTGTCCAACAAGAAGTGCCCAAGTGCATGGGGGCAAATCACAAGCCAAAATAAGTCTTTCTTCCTTTAAGTTGCTCACTCAGGCATTTTGGTTACACCTACATGCAAGCAGGGAGAAGGACCTGGCAACCCACTCCCAAAAATCAATCAGCCATGGAAAACTCTATAAATACCAGAGAAGCACTGACAATAGTGTTTCACCTGCTGTACATAGGGTGGCTATGAGTTGGACACCAACTTGACGGCACCTAACAACAACAACAACATATAATTAAAACAGATGTGAAATGATACCATATCAAAATAGGACTAAAACAAGTCTAATCATTTTCCAGCTATGGAAAACTGTTAATGAATATTGAAATTTCTTACACAGGGAATTAATATATAATTGAATGACTTGATGAATATATTTTTCCTTTGTGTATTATTTTCTTAGCCAAATATCCAAGAGTAGAATTATAAAGTAAAACATACAAACTCCATTTTTTATTACTAATGCTTCTTTCTTTTTGCTTTTTTATTCTTACCACCCCAAATCATCCCCAAATGTATAGGTGCAAATTTCTGTGCCCTTCTTTCTCATCTGTTCATTCTGTCACCTTTACAAAGAGAACTTCCTTTAGTTCTTAAGTGATTATACAAAAAATAAACCCAGCAACAGCATTATATCCCCAATAGCTCCTTTTCAGTTTATCAGTACATTGTTTTTACTTGCCAATGACAGTGAGGGAGGTGAGTCTCTAAATGGCTTCATCATATCATCCTTTACATTATCAGTCAAAATCAGGCTCATTTCAAAGCCACAAACTAAAAAACTCTTAGACTTCTACATGACTTAAAATGGTTTTTATATAAATGCCATAAACAGAGTTGAAGGAAGTTTTAAATACAGAAAAAGTAACAAATGCCAAACCACAGGATCTGTTTAAAATTATACCTAATATATCCTCTGTTTTCCAGAAGAGAAAAATTAGCCAATTACCTTTCTAGAACATTAATGACTATCAGTCATTACATCACACATATATCATCTGACACAAACTTTTAGATCAGTAAACATTTCCCCTCTACTTCAACAGAGGGTTAGTGTTCAAGCACAGAAAAATAAAATCACAGTGTACATAAAAGGATCAAAACATAAGTCAAACCAAAGAATAAGTCTAATTTCCCCTATTTTAATGTATTCTACCAGTCTTGCTTTGACTAACAAATACATGTGAAAATTTTATAACATGAAAGAGAACTTATTCTCAAAACTTTTTCTGCCAAATGCAGTAAGCATTAGCATTAGCATTCAATGGCAAAGAAACTGAACTTCAGTATAAGTTAAATAACAGTCTCCTCTTCCTCTGATACTCAAGATTTAAATATAAGACTTTACAGAACACTTCAATTTTGTTACTGATAGGTATATGCACAATGAATATTAGATGATCATGAATATATACATACAAATAGTTTGAATATATACAAATATTTTTCATGGATCTCTATTTTCTTTAGCCTGACCACACTTTTTGCTAAAGAAAACCTAGGATATCCCACCTAGCAATGATTAAAGTAAAAATGTCACATGATATACTAAACCATAGACTTTGGAATACATTGTTTGATATCTATATAGCACCAAGAAACTTTCTTAACCTACTAGGAATCTCAGGTTCTTCATCTATAAAATTGGAACACAAGATGATTATAAGTATTAATGAAATTTACTTCAGACTGAATAGATTCTAAATAAACACAAATTTCATCTCTTTTCCCTTACTTTGTCTCTTAAGTCCTCCAAAAATACACTCAGATGATTGATAAGGCAGTATTGAAATTTGACAAATAAGAAATTTAGGTGTGGCATCAGATCCCATCACATCCCGGAAGCTAAGCAAGGTCAGGCCTGGTTAGTACTTGGATGGGAGACCGCCTGGGTACTCCAGGTGCTGTAGGCCCTGGGATACGGACCCGGCAACTCACTCCCAAAATCAACCCACCACTGAAAACCCTATGAATAGCAAAGAAGCACTGACAATAGCACTGACAATAGTGTTGCACCTGTTGTACATAGGGTCTCTATGAGTCAGACACTGACTCAATGGCACCTAACAACAACAATTAAAAAAGAAATTCTTAAGGCACTTAATTTTCTTTCAACATTATGTCTCTAAAGCTAGAAGTAAAGGTGAAAAGCTCTTTCAAAAAGGACGAGCTTTCCCCCCAAATTCTAGAGCATGAACTACTGAAATTGTCTCTGGTAACTAGAAAATCTTTATTCACTGGGGGCCAGATCCTCCCCATGTAAGAACCACGAGATGCTTTCCCCAGAGTCAACAGTCCTGTGCCCTCTCCTTGCTTCATCTACAAGCTGACCTCAACAAGGGGAGCTTCATGGGTGCCCCAGTGGCATGTGATGTGGTAGTAGAGACTCTGTAGGAAAGGAATGCTAGTGAAAGTTTGGAATATGGGTCTGAAGATTCTTGTACAAGATATGGGAAATGACTTGCAGTTGAAAATAGGAGAAATCTGGTTGCCTCACCCCCTTGTGCTTCAAGCCAGTGACTCACCTATTGGAAATCTAAACAGCCAGAGAGGACTGATTCAGGATGCTTTCTCTAAATGAGATTACCCTTCATGGATGATCAACTTATTGCCAGTTAAACAAGATGTCTGTCCTAGTTAGAAGCTTCTGAGCTGCCTAGAGGAGCTATCACTAATGTCCACTGCATCCCATTTTCTTCATCTTTGTGGAAACCTACAGGTGATTTGTATATACATTTATACATATATGTATAGATTTAAGAGTCAAAATTATAGAAGAAAAGACATTTGTAACCACAAAAAACCTAAGTTTAAGGGTGAAAGAAGTTTGTAAATAAAAGTTTCATTTAAAGTTTTTTGTAATTTAGTATATGCTAAAAGAAGGAAGGTAGATTATAAATGTGCCCATAATTCTATACTTCTCCAATAAACAGGAAGAATCTACTTCCCCACTCCTGTGGTCTGAATGATCAAAACCAATGGGACACTAGAAGCATGACACAGGCAGTGGCTTGAAAAGTGCTCGTGCCTTGGAACCTACAGCCACCAAGTAAACAAGTACAGGCCAGCCTACTGGGCCATGAGAGACATGTGACCCAATTATTCCAATTAACTGCAAACCACTGCCAAGGATGTAAGTAGGGACACCCTAGGTCATCCATTTCCAGCTGAGCCACCAACTGCCCAGAGGTATATGTTGTGAGCCAGTTAAAATCAGACAAGCATGGCTCCAGACCAACAGAATTTTCCAGTTGATCCAGGACTCATAAACAATAAATAAAAAAACTGTTATTACTTTAGGCAACTAAGGTTTGGGATGGTTTGCTATATAGCAAAATTGTGAAATGATACAGGTAGGATTTTAGCTCAGTAGGAGACTACATTATATCTAAGCAGGGTCTGAGAAAACTTAGCTTACCACTTTTGGCAGGGAGATTAGATTCCTACTAAACTGCATAATAAATTCCACATGGACTTAAAATATATACATATATATATATAGTCCATATATGTGTATATATATATATATATATATATATATATATATATACACACACACATATATATATAACAGTAGCATTAAAATGTTAGAATAAATTTTAAGTTGATATTTGTGTATTTGTGTACCCTTAGCATGGGGAAGGATATCCTAAGCAGAGAATTCTAAATGAAAAAGATGAGTAGATCTTACTATGCAATGTTTTTTATGTCTTACATTTTAAAAAGGATATTACAAATAAAAACTAAAAGATAAATGACAAATTGGTAAAACTTTTTTATATATGAGAGATTATACATGAGATTAATATATACAAAGTATGCATGACAAAGGTATCAGAAAATTACTAATGTATAATAATAATAAGAAAAAGATGAACAACTTGGTAGAATAGTGAACACAGGGCATGTGTAGTGTAAATCACAAAAAGACGAAGTATAAATGGTCAATTAACATTTGAAAAATGCTCAGCCACACTGGTAAGCAAAGAAGGAAAAAAGTAGTTGAATAATATTCACATTATCTTTTCAGTTAAAAATTATAAAAATCAAAGCAACTTATAATACCTAGAAAAACGTGTTTTTGGCTGGGGGATGTAGCTCAGTGGTAGAGCACTTGCCTGGCATGGGCAAGGGCCTGGGGTTCGATCCCCAATGCCACACACACACACAAACACATTTTCATATGTTGGTAGAACTACATTTTGGCATAACATTTCTGCAAAGCAATAGGTGGGTGGGTGGGTGGGTTAGTGTTTGTACCTGTGTGTTTGGCTTTGTGTATGCAAATGAGAATTTTTTCTTTGATTTAGCAACTTTTCAGCAAATGAAAGAGTCTCAGAAGATGGCCACTTGGGGTCATGATGCTCATGCCCTTTCCCTTTTGGTACTCTTTCTGGAACCAAACAATACCTAAGGCAAGTAAGCTCGCAGGAGTTTGAAGGTCACCCCTGAGGATATATAATCACCTTCATTCTTACTTAAGGTCTAGATTTGTAAGACCAACAGGTAGCAGTGTTTCAGAGAGATTATTTATTAATATTATCTTTGATCAGTTAAAAGTGCTACTCTTGAGATGGCATAACTTATTAGTAAAATAAAGATGAAAAATACTCCTCAGAATTGCAGTTGAATTTTCTTGGGAGCTTGTAGTGTACCAAGCCCTATTCTATACAATGTTTGTGTTTATACATTTGCACCCTCACAACTCCATCCAGGGGGCACCATGATTATCATTCTATAGGCAGGGAAACTATGGCTTGTTGTTGTTGTTAGGTGCCATCGAGTCGGTATCCAACTCAGCGGCCCTACCTACAACAGGCGAAACACCATTGTCAGTGCTTCTCTGCTGTTCATAGGGTTTTCAATGGTGGATTGACTTTTGAGAGTGGGTTGCCGGGTCTGTCTCCCAAGCCTACAGCACCTGCCACTCCCAGGCGGTTTCCCATACAAGTACTAACCAGGCCCGACCCTGCTTAGTTTCAGAGATTTGATGGGATTGGATGCCACAGGGCAAAGGCTGCAGGCTACTGGGGTTTAGGGATGGTGTTTTATCTTTATCTATTCAAGTAATTTGCCTAAAATCACACAGTTAGTAACACACAGGCAGACTGGCTCTAAACATGGAGTTTGTAATTGTTACACTCTGATATATCAGACAGGCCATATCAAACCCTAAAGTGTTTTGGATTTTTTTGTTGTTGTTAGGTGCCATCAAGTTGGATCTGACACCTCCCGACCCTATGTACAACAGAATGACACTGTGCCATGCCCGGCACTATTGTCAGTGTTTCTCCGCTATTCATAGGGTTTTCAATGGCTGGTTGTTTTAGGAGTGGCCTGCTGGGTCTTTCTCCCAAGCCTGATGCACCTAGTATGGTCTTCCATCAAGAATTAACCAGGCCAGACCCTGCTTAGCTTCCAAGATCAGACAGGATTGGACGCCAGGGTGGGATGGCTGTAGACAAAGTATTTATTAGCATGCATTAAAAGAAACAACACTAGATGTCTTGGTGCAACCTAGAAGGAACAGCTTCCATTTATTGGCTCCTACTGGGCCAGACTTAACGGCACCTAAACCCCAGGTCATTCAAGGATTACAGGTCCACTTCACTGGTTTACTGTCCAAGCTGGAGGTAGCCAGTGTTACTTCTAAACACCCAGGCTATAGTTCCCATACTGCCTTCTCTACCCTTATCTAATTCTGTAGCTAGTAAATTCTCAGTGCCTAAATAGTAATACTAGCTGCTATTATTGAATTTAGAGTCAACAAGCCAAACTTGGACCCTACAACCTATGAGTCTATTACATAAATGAGTCTACCATGCCAACTCTCTCACATTACAGCCAACTCAGCAATACTTAATTATTCATACACAAAGGGGCTTTGGCTTCACTTTCAGTTCTTCTGAATGTCTACAGCAGAATTCATAGCAGTTCCTGGACTACTTATCATCCATGAAATGCTCAAACTGCATTCAGTTTTTCCTTTCTATATACTAGCCTATTCACGCCCCCCCATTACCTTCTCATGGCTCTCCTATCTCCTCTTGCTGATCCCTTTCCTCCCCACAAACAGTCCCCCTTCTGTTTGCATATCTTTTATATGTACGTTTTTAAAATACAGATTCTGCATATGAGAGAAAGTATGTGATATTTGTCTCTTTCCCCCCATTACCCTCTCATTGCCCTCTTCCCTTTAGTTTCCCTTTAGTTTCTCTTCCCAAACAGTCCCCCTTCTACTTTCATGACATATGTGTGTGTGTGTGTTTAAATCAAGAGACCATATATGCAAGAAAAAAAGAGATATTTGTGTTTCTGAGTCTGTTTATTTCACTTAACATGATGATCTCCAGTTCGATCCATTTTCCTGAAAATGACATAATTTTGGTCTTTGTTATGGCCAAGTAAAACCCCATTGTGTACCACATTTTCTTTATCCATCTTTATTCCGTATCTTGGCTATATGTTCCACAATAAACATGGATGGTATTTCTATGCTGTGTTGACATAGATTCCCTCAGGTATGCACCCAGGAGTGGTATAGCTAGGTCATGTGGTAGTTCTATTTTTAGTTTTTTGAGGAATCTCCATACTGATTTCCATAGTAGCTACACTAACTTACATCTGCACCAGCTTATGAGGGTTCCTTTCTCTCAAGGAGTTTGTTTGAAGAAAGAAATATTGCCTTCTATGAGGCAATGCTGTAAACAGGAACTGAAGAAGATGAAAATTTTTCATGCTTCTGGGCATATATTTATACTGAAAAGGCCCAATTAATTCTCACTTAGAATATGATGAGATTCAACCTCAACAACATCCCAGCTGCACAGGGGCATTTCAACAAATGACTGTTTCATATTTAACTACAGCATACACAGTCTCACAAAAAGGAACAGAAAAGATGTTCTCAGCCAAGAATTTGCAGTTATAAAACCTTCCTGGCTGTGTCATTTTATCTGAGTACTCCAATAATGTTATTTAGGAAGAGAGAAGACAGTGTTCATTTCTTAGCAGATTTTGAGCATTTTAGAATAAATCATCCCAATGCTCCATGAGCCTGGGCTGAAAGAATTCTCTGCTGCTTTGTTCTTTGTAGTGGTACCCTTTTCAAAGACATGAGGTTTTAAGAAATTACCTTTTTAGTGGCAATAGAGCATTTGTTGATAGAACAAATATTTATTAAGCACCTGTTGTGTGCCAAACATGTATTATACTAAGAACACAGCGGTGAATAAGACAAATAAGCCCCTGCCTTTAAAGAGTTTACAGTCTAGTTTTAGGAAATACTTGTTTCTATGTCTATTTTCACACAGTTGCCACTGTTTCCTTAAATGGTGACAACATAGCATCTTCCATATACTTAGTGATAAGTGGGACAGGATATAAATACTTCACAGCATGCTCAAAGTGCTTTTCTGAGTGTTCCTGATACAATCAATGTGGCACTGAAATCAACAGAGGAACTTAGAGAAAAATTGAAAACTCACTTTGCATGAGAAGAAAAAGGGTCCAAATAGGTAGCAGATCTAATTTTAAACTGATACATGAGGAAAAAACTTTAAAAATCTAGCAACAAGCTGAGCATGGTGGCGCATGCCTATAATCCCAGCAGCTTGGGAGGTGGAGGCAGGAGGACTGTAGGTTTGACGCCAGAGGTATCCTATGTAACTTAGAAAACCTTATCTCAATTTTTAAAACAAAATTTAAAAGGAGAGCTGAGGGTGCAGCCCAGTGGCAGAGTGCTTGCAAAGTATGCACAAGGCCCTGGGGTCAGCCCCTCAGTACTGAAAAAAAAAGAAAAGAAAAGAGTAGAGAAGAGGAGAGGAGAGGAGAGGAGAGGAGAGGAAAGAAAGGAAAGGAAATGAAAGGAAAAGAAAGGAAAAGAAAATTTAGTATCAAGCTGGGCACTGTGGTGCACACTTGTAATCTCAGCACTCTAGAGGCTGAGGCAAGAGGACTGTGAGTCCAAGGCCAGAGGTAGCCTGCACAATTTAGCAAGACCCTGTCTTTAAAATAAATGTATAAAAATCAGTAAGCAGGGGAGTTCTGGGAGTACAACTCAGTAATAGAGTACTTGCCTAGCATGTGTCAGACCCTGGGTTCACCACCCAGTAATGCCAAAAAAAGTAATAATAATAAAATCTAGTTGTACCATGGAGAATAGAATAGGGGCTTACCACAGCTCATTATTTCAGGGGGGTGGCTAATCCACCAAGCAAATCATGCTCCCTACCTGGGCAAAGAATAAAGATGTTGTTAGGTGCTGTTGAGTTGGGCCTGACTTATAGTGATCCTATGTACAATAAAACAAAACACTACCCAACACTGTGCCATGCATATGACATTTTTTATGTTTAAACTTATTATTGCAGCCACACTATCAATCTAGTTGAGGGTCTTCCTCTTTTTCATTGACCCACCACTCTCCCAAATATGATGTCCATTTCCAGAAACTGGTCCATCCAATTTGTTGTTGTTGTTGTTGTTGTTGTTGTTGTTGTTCTTAGGTGCCATCGAGTCGGTATCCGACTCATAGCGACCCTCTGTACAACAGGGGAAACACTATTGTCAGTGCTTCTCTGCTGTTCATAGGGTTTTCAATGGCAGATTGATTTTTGGGAGGGGGTTGCCAGGTCCTTCTCCCAGCCTACAGCTTCTGGTGTTCCCAGGCAGTCTCCCATCCAGGTACTAACCAGGCCGGACCCTGCTTAGCTTCTGAGATCTGATGGGATCGGATGCCACAGGGCTACAACTGCAGGCCCATCCAATTTAGATACACTAAATAGGAGATATGTGATAATGAGCTATGCGATCACAACAGATTTACTTAAAAGGGATTTTTCTCAGTGTTAGATTCAACATTAAAACTACTATGAAGATTTTTCCACAAGGGGTGGTGGCACACTACTATAATCCCAGAGACTTGGGAGGCAGAGCTAGGTGGATCACAAGTTCAATACCAGACACAGCCCATGCAACTTAGCAAGACCATGACACAAAATAAAAAATAAAGTTGGGCTGGGATATAGCCCAGTGGTAGAGCATTTGCAAAGTATGTCTGAGGCTCTGGGTTCAACCCCCAAGGACCTCAGTTTATCCATACTACAGAAATGTCTGTACTATAGAACAGCATGTAAGTAATACAATAGAAAAGTAGATCATGCATGAATATGAAAAGAGCTCCAGTACATTCTGTTAGGAAAAAAAGAAAAGAAAGAAGTATACTAATAAACATAGTATGATATTATTCATGGGTTGTTTTAGTTTCACAAAGCAGTATTTCCTCTCTCTCTCTGTGTGTGTGTGTGTGTGTGTGTGTGTATTTATACTTGTGGCTTGAACTCTGGGCCTTGCACATACCTTGCAAGTGCTCTACCACTAGGCTGCACCCCCAGCCTAGTTTGTTTGTTTTTTTCCCTGAGACAAGGTCTCACTAAGTTACATAGGCTGCTTCTCACCTGAAGCCTGCAATCCTCCTGCTTCTGCCTTCTGAGTTACTGGGATTACAGGCGTGAGCCACCACACTCAGCCTTCTAAATATATTTTTAAAAGAAAATGTCTAGAAAGATACAAAACAGGTAAGAGTGATTATATTACTGAGCAGATGATAAAAGAACAAGAAGGGAAACGGTGTTATGTACAATATTGTAGTTTTGGGGCAAAATTAATATTAACTGTTTCATTAAAACATAACTAAACAGTATTAAAATAAACTTTTATGCTCAAGAAACTAAATGGACAGTCAACACCTCACAAAAATGTTACTATATACTGGATAATAAAACTGAATGGAAAGGTACATTAAAATTTAATCAAATTCCCTAGTGTATTCATATTTTTCCTTCAAAACCTTGCTGCTTCTTTTTGTTAATCTATAAAGAATGGAGACTTATAAGTATACATTCAAGTGGAAATCCATAGTTTTGATAATTTTGTCTCTAATATTACAAATCATGGAAAACTCCATTGAGGCTTATTGTTGTTAGGTGCTACAGAAAAAAATAACTTTAAAAAACCAGCACTTTAAATGTATAGAAGAGAATGGAAGTCTTGTTATACAGAATATTTGGAAAATATTAAATTAAACTTCTTCATCGATCCTGTAAACACCCCTCCATCACTGTGTCTCTGAAAGATGCTGTTATTGTTGTTGTGTACCATTTAGTCATGTCTGACTCACAGCAACTCTCATAGGGTTTTCAATGGCTGATTGTTTTGGGATTGCCTCTGGAGTGGCAATCCCAAAAATCTCCCATTTTTCCAGTGCTGAGAATTGAACCTGGGATCTCAGAGACTGCAGAGCGGTGCTGTGCCAACTGAACTAAATCCCCCCCCCCAAAAAAAAAGATAGAGCACCGTTAAAGACAAGGTTGATCATATTTTCAGCTCTGTATATGAGAGGCATGGCAAGAGGCTTAACAATGAGATAGACAAATGATCAAAGAAATGTGAGAAAAGAGGCAGAAAAAAGGAAGGAAATGAAAAACAAAACAACACAAAAAAATTTACTAAACAGGGAAGAGTTGTAGAACAGAAAGAGCATTAGTGTCTACTGTCCTAGAGTTAAATAATTACTCCAGCATAAAAGAAACAGGCAGTCTGTATTTGTAGAATTTACAAACCATTTCCACATACATTACAGAATAAAAGTTTTGTAAGAACATGGTATTAATCCCATTTTATGGAAAGAAATGGAAGTTCTGAAAGGATAAGGAAATTGCTAAAAGCCGTATAGCTAATAACAGAATTGAGATCTTTGACTTCCAAGTCCAATGTTCTTTCCAGTATCCCACTGCTGCTATAGATTCCCTCTCAGATTGCTACAAATTTTCAAATAACCATGAAAAATTCAAGAAATAAGTGTATTATCAGTATAAACACAGTAAGCTATTTTCCTTCTCATAGGAAAATTAACTCTGGAAAAAAAATATTTGATTTGTTAATCTGGAAAAAAATATTTGTTGATTTCAAAAATCAACAGAATGGAGTTAAGCAGGGGAAGGGAACAGGGAGGGAAAATGGTAATAAAGGGTAACACCAAGGAGTCTTGTGGTGAAGAAGCTGTTTACTATCTGCAATGTGGTAGTAGATACACAAAACTAAATGGGATAAAATTACATAGAATGTAATACAGACATTCACACAAATGAGTTCAAGTAAATCTGAATAAGAACAGCGGATTTTATCAACATCAATATCTTGCTAATGATATTATACTATAGTTTTGCAAATGTTACCATTGGAGAAAAGTGGGAAAAGGGTACATGGGATATTTCCATATTACTTGTTACAACTGCACAGGAACATCCAGTTATTGCATAAAAACTCAATTTTAAAGATCAGAATATTCATACTGATTTAAAACAAGACAGTAATATTATAGAAAAATATGGGAACAAACAATGTAGTCGAAGTTTCCATTGCAGTCACATAAGGACTTCATTATAGTGGAAATGGTAGAGGACTTTTCTTAAAATTAAAATTTTAAAAACTACTATTCCAAGCCAGAGTCATCATACCACAGAGACACCTGCATCTCCATGTTCAATGCAGCGCTTTTCACAATAGCAAAGATATGGAATCAACCAAAGTGCCCCTCAACAGAAGAATGGATAAAAAAACTATGGTATATATACACAATGGAATACTATTCAGCAATCAAGAAAGATGAAATAGGGTGAAATAGGGTCATTCGCAGCAAAATGGATGGAATTAGAGAAAATTATTTTAAGTGAACGAACACAAGCTCAGAAAGAGAAACAACACATGTTCTCACTCATATGAGAGAGCTGACTCAAAATTACAAGAAGGAAAAATCCTACTCAAAGGTCAGATCACATTAAAAGGGGGGGAGGGAAGATAAGAATGAGGTCAA